>OX608082.1:38009109-38251126 GCA_951509765.1 Sphenella marginata | reverse complement strand
ATATGTGCTCACTGTTGGCAAGAACAAACAAACAAAAGGGAATTAATTGAAGTGGAGATAAGTGCATTGTGACGTCACAGGGCATCATAGCTTAGATGTTAGAATTTTCTAACAGCGGCTTTGGTGCAGACACTGGTTCGCATCCCAGTGTCCGAAAAGGGATCTGATGATGAACTTGGAAACTCTGAAACATGTAATCCTATCCATCGCTGTGATTTAACAATGTAATTTTTCTCCAATTATCAATTTTTCCCAAAAACTGACAATTAAAATTCATTACGAATTATTGTTTCTCTGATCTCAAGCTTGCAAAACTTACAAATATGTAAAAACAAGAAAGATCGCAAAAACCAACAACAAAATATTAAGAACCGTAGCACGGGTTTACGTACATAAATATGTACAAACAAAAAAGTCCAGCACACGCATTCGTTCGTATGACCGAAGGTCTAACAACAATGTGTGCTCACTGTTGGCAAGAACAAACAAACAAAAGGGAATTAATTGAAGTGGAGATAAGTGCATTGTGACGTCACAGGGCATCATAGCTTAGATGTTAGAATTTTCTAACAGCGGCTTTGGTGCAGACACTGGTTCGCATCCCAGTGTCCGAAAAGGGATCTGATGATGAGCTTGGAAACTCTGAAACATGTAATCCTATCCATCGCTGTGATTTAACAATGTAATTTTTCTCCAATTATCAATTTTTCCCAAAAACTGACAATTAAAATTCATTACGAATTATTGTTTCTCTGATCTCAAGCTTGCAAAACTTACAAATATTTAGATTTTATCTAGATCATTTGCTCGGCTCTGGTATCTCTTTTTTAACTGTTTGTTATGGGTCGAGTACAATTTGAGAAACAAATTTAGGCAACTGCAAATTGTTAATATTAATAGCAAGATTTTTATAAAATCTAGTGCCTCAGTGTGGTCAATTATTTGAACCGAATTGACGACATTAGCGTTAGGCTTTTCCAGTTTGGATTCCTGGCCTCCCATTACAAAAAAAATTATATTGAAAACAAATACAAATATATATATATATATATATTTTTTTTTATTTTTTATTTTTTTTTTCTCATTTCTTTATGTATAAGCATGGATTTTATTTTAATGTGGGTCTGTTCGTCCCATGAATTTGACTTGGAACCTATATATTTCCTCAAAAATTCTTTAAACACTATTAAGAATTTGCCTAATTTCGTTTTTTAAACGGATTCTTGTCTCCGTGTCTGTGGTCAAATTAATTCTTTGGTATAGAATGGCTACCGCTTTCCTAACGTTAAATCTTGTTCCCCCTCTCTTCCTTTTGCCTATAGTTGCCTTTGGGATTACCGGCTCCTCTATTCTTGGGGGCTTAATTCTATTCCTATGTTCTTCTATTGTAATTGCCTTAGGGCCCTGTTTAGTTATTTCTACTACTTCTTTTTTTTCTGTTTTAGCTACCTCTTGCGTTTTTATCTCTAACTCTACCTTATTTTCTTCTTCTTCTATTAATTTGCTGTAACGCAAGAATATCGCGTCAAATTCTGCCTGACTTATAATATCCTCGTTCATTGAGGGAGAAAAAAAAACAATTAAGAGAGAGAAAAAAAAAATCTTATCTTTAATAGCAAAAATTTAACTTTTTGCCCGTAGTGGCAGCAGCCGTTAGGTTGCTATATGCTTCTAAAAATACATGTAATATAGATACTCAAATTATCGCTTGGTCCGTGTTTTGCTGCTCCTTTGCCCTGGTATTCATTTATATTCCACTTTTTATGCTATGTGGTCCATGTTTTGCTGCTCCTTTGCCCTGGTATTCATTTATATTCCACTTGTTATGCTGTGTGGTCCATGGTTTGCTGCTCCTTTGCCCTGGTATTCATTTATATTCCACTTTTTTATGCTATGTGGTCCGTGGTTTGCTGCTCCTTTGCCCTGGTATTCATTTATATTCCACTTTTTTTATGCTATGTGGTCCGTGGTTTGCTGCTCCTTTGCCCTGGTATTCATTTATATTCCACTTTTTTATGCTATGTGGTCCGTGTTTTGCTGCTCCTTTTAAACGTTAACCGCTTGGCCCGTTGTTTTAGTTGTAGTATTCTGTAGTAATCTGTATTCCATGGTCTTGGTCTGCCTTTGGTCAGCAGCCATTCGTAAAGGTTTCTGTTGTTGTTTTATTATTATTCCTTGATCTGCCTTTGGTCAGCAGCCATTGGTAAAGGTTTTTGTTGTTATTTTATTATTATTCCTTGGTCTGCCTTTGGTCAGCAGCCATTGGTAAAGGTTTTTACAAAAAAAAAGGAGGTCTGCCTATATTTCAAGCAGCAGACAAGGATATTGGAAGGAGACTGCCAATTTAGTTTCGGCAGGTTAAGGTTATCGGCAGGATCGCCATATAAAGTGACGCCCAAATGTAAAGAATAAACGTCGTTGGGTGCCGAATTATTAATGTTCTCTTTATTATGAAATTCAGGCTTATTTATAGTAAATTAATCTAAACATTTTGTTATACATATTTACTCTAATTCTTACATAGCTAAGTCTAACATAAGGCATGAAGACCAACGCACGCTCACACATATGCACGTATTTACATATGTGTATAGCGCTAAACTGCTGCAATGCTTTGGTCGTGGGAAAGTGTCGCAGCGGAGAAATACATAGCGTCAGCAATTACTTAGTTGCAGTTTGTTTACGTTTGCGACCAAGTAACTTAGACGGCGCTCGTGCTGCGTATTTTGTATTTAGATATGTATTCATATTGGACACACTACAGGTTTTACAGAGGATTTTCAGCACGAGTTAATTCAAATTTGTTCCTACTGAATCAATTTCGGCGGACATGGTAGATCTTGTTCTGAGTTGATATTAAACTATGGGAAAAATAAAAATCATACTATCACAAATTTAATAAGAAGCTCCACCTAAAAGTCTTCACACTTGCCTTATAAATCTACTACTTACTAGTAATCATGATTAATCCAACACAAGAAAAACAGCCGTTTATAGAATTTTCGTGAAGTAAATTGTTTATCCTGTTTTCAATTTCGGTACCACACAGGAATATTTGATACCGCCTCTCCAACTCACAGATCGTTCTATTGTACACGGATTGGTTTTATAGTTGCTACGTAAATTAAGTATGTCCCCCACAAATCAATTAATTAATTTAAGCGCGTTTTTACACATTTCGATCGTTTTTATTATATTATAATCAAAAGCTTTTATTTAGTTTTAGTTGACGGCTGTCTGTAATGGAATCTTGCAAGTTAAATTTGATACACTTGCCGGTGTCCGATTGGGCTGAAATTCTGAACCGATGTATAACCCCGATGACGATGCAATATTATAAAAAAAAAAAATTTCGATAATTGGTGCGTAGGTCGCTATATTTTCAAAAATCGCATTTATGGTCCGATTTGCCTGAAATATCCCAAAAAAAGTCCGCTTGGTGGAGCTGAGATCACGGTTATAAATACTAAAAATCCTAATTATGGGCCGATTTGGCTGATATTTTACGTGTGGTACTTAATTAATTTCCATATGTTTAAAAAACAATAGGTGGCGCGTGAGTCGCTCTATTTCAGAAATTCGAAGGTCCGTTTTCAGTGACGTTTAATTCATTTTTCAACGAACTTTAAATTTTCATCCACGTTTAGTTTTTTACCCCAACGCAATATAACAAAAATAATAATTCCGATAGGTGGCGCACTGGTACCGATATTTGAAAATGTATGAAAATCGTGAAACGGTTTGCACCGGTTCACTAGTGAAAATGGTTTAGAATCGGCCTGATTTAAAATTGGCATGATAACCGTAAAAACCCCGTACAAGCGTAGTGTCCTATGAAGTAGTGCTGCTAGGTGCACCCTTACCTTAAATCTACGCAATTTTTTAGGGAAACAACTTAAGTCTGACTGCGCCTAAATGCGAGCAAACTTTTTCGACCCTATAGCACATCAAGTTTTGGTCTTCAGCGTCATCTGCATATCAGTAGATAATGTTCAAAAGAGTAAAGGGATTCAAAGCGTGGTAGAGAAACCCAACAGCGGACAGCGTGCAAGGAGGGTGGTAAGAACCCTAATGTCGGACGTTCTAGCGACAAAATCAAAAGCAGGTTCAGTTTGGCGAGCACTGTTGTAAATTTATATTTATTGGAAGCATACACTAACGATGTATCTTCCTTAACCGCGTTGGTTCCTATTTCCATCTGCATTTTGAAGCCGGCATTGCGGCAACAAGAAATAGTTGCGATTGATCGTACTAACGGTTTAGCTCAATACAACAAGTGGAAGTGTGGATACTATTTGATTTTATCGTTGCCTTGTGATATATATTTTTTCTTCGCTTTGTGAACATACATTTTTTTAATAATGGATAAACAAAAAAAGAAAACCTTTAATTTCATTCAGGACTATGCATGCTAAGTGTTCAAACGAAAATGGTAAAGGAAAGTAAATCCGAAAAAGAAGATGAAGTCCTCAGGAAATTTGCTGAAAATGCCAGTGCGTAATGCCGCGAGGCAACCAAGTTTCGCATGTACATGCATTTAACGCAAACTTATGCGTCACAGGAGCAGCGGCACAATCTACTATCATGCCAATTCTAAATGATTTCAACTAGTGAACCGGTGCAAACCGTTTCACATTTTTGCTCACAAATTACATATATGAGAGTGAGAGAATCCGCAAAGTGAGAAATTGTTTTGAATCGGCCTGTATATAAGAGCTTAATATAAAATGCTTCTTCATATGCTTTTCATGCATACAAAGTTGAAAGCTGACAACTTTTGTATGACAGATGTCGTTCTTGAGCGCGATGTGAGTAATCGTTTACGTGGGGTACTGAGCGCTAATACACAACCAAAAATGTTGAGATATGTATCAGGAGACGCGCTTTGGTCCCAGGAGCATGAATATAACTCCGCTGAACCAATATTTTTAGTAGTTTGCGAGATATTTGCTTAAAGTTCAGAATTTTCTGTCATTTTCATGTGGTTGTTGTAATCACATTACCCTGTGAGCAGGCCCGTGCGCACGGGGGGGGGGTTTTGGGGGTTAAAACCCCCCCCATGGCCAAATATAAGTTGCAATGATTTTGCAAAAATTTTCCAAATACAGTTTATAAATCTTGTATTGAATCTTGACTAATAATTTTTGACAAAATTAGTTAAAATAATTTTACGGAAGATGAAATTGGTGAAAGTTGCAAAGAATAAGGTTGGCCAATACATAAGTCCGGCACTTTGAATTGCACTTGCAGCTTTCCGAAATTACAAAGATGTGTAGAGTATGGACATTTTTTAAAAAATGTTACTGATGAAAACAGTGAGCAGTTTCAATTAAAAGAGCGAATGAAATGCAAGGCTCAATTATATGAAAGATTTCGAGTGTCTTCTAACCCTTTTAGTTGTAGACGTAAAGAGAATTGTGAGAAAATGAACGTTGGCTAGCAGATGAGCGACAACGTTCAATTATTTGAATGTTTTCAAACATTTTCTGAGGTTTTTTTTTTATTTTACCTAACAGAAGATAAAGATCGCAATTTTCATGGACGTTTATCAATAGTCTGTGGAAAATAAACATAGCACATTTCATATTTTCCGAATTGTGTCAATAAAACTTCATAAACCTTATTTTTTATTATTTACAATAATAATAATAATAATTCCCAACGGATTATCCACCATATCCCGCCGACCGGCGCGAGGGGCGCATCCACATGACGCGCGGATTGTCGAGATCTAAAACTGCTCAGCTACAGAGAAAACCTCATCAGCTAAGTAAGGTAGATAAAAAATAGATGACACAATTAATAAATAATTAGTTGACAGCGAATAGTTATTGTAAAGAATAAAGATAAGAATCAAAGGATGTGAAAGTAAATTGTATTTAGGATAGAAAGAATTGACATTTTTATTCTGCATAGTGGGTCTGAAATATCAAACGTACCATAATGAGAGTTATAATCTTGACACAAACAACGAAAAGGCTGATTTAATTCAAAATTAGTTCGGCAGTGTTTCAAGATAAGTGGTTTAAAATGTCTTGATGGACGAGAAGGTACATTGAAGTTCACTTCGCTCAAAAGAAACGGGCTTGTGATTGAACCATTTAGTAATTTAATCATGAAAACAATTCCAAGCATTTCCCCCCGACTAGAAAGGTTGGAAGATTAATTAGTTTTAAGCGACTCGTGTACGATGGCAAATTATACAAGGGATCCCAGTGAAGATCTCTTAAGGGAAATAGTATCTAAAAATTGTTTTTGAAATGATTCTAAGCGATCCACGTGGACCTGGTAACGTGGGTTCCAAATTATAGAACCGTATTCAAGTATCGGTCTGACTAATGTAGTAAAGAGTTTTAGTTACATAAGGGTTGCTAAATTCTTTAGACCATCGTTTAACAAATTCTAGAACGCCTCTAGCTTTATTGACTGTTACGTTAATGTGGTAGTTGATACTTAGTTTGTAATCCATAGTAACCCCAAGGTCAAAAAAATAACACACTTTCTCAAGACTATAATTGTTAATTGTATAGGAAGCTGGCTGAGAAATTCCTCTCGAAAAACGTATGTATTTACATTTCTTTAGATTAAGCAGCATATAATTTAAATCGCACCAAGTAACCAGTGTATTGAAATCTGATTGGCTTATTTCTATCTTCGAAAGAAGCTCATGTTGGAGAGTAAAGCTCTGAGAAATGAGCGTTTTATGGCTCCGAAAGGAGTCCTTTTTTGCACTTTTAGTTAGCTGGGATATGCCATCATATCACCAATTCTCTATCAAATACAGAAAAATATGTACAACCAGAAAAATTTTCTGGGGTATAGTTTTAGGTATCAGAGTATGCAGTTTCAGAAAAGTTAAAGAACATTTAAATTTATGGTGTATGGGTCTAGGTATCTGTTTCAGCAAATATGTTTATCTTAGTGAAAAATGTATGCAAATCTAAATTAAAACACCCCCCAAGGCTAATTCCTGCGCACGGCCCTGCCTGTGAGAAAAGAGTGGCACGCGGAAGGACATCACCGTGGCGGTATCCACGGCTATGGCAACCACCTGGAGTTGGAATGGCGTAGCCCAGGGTTATTTTTTGAAGACATGGGGTAATAACAACCAACCCAGAACTCAGGAAAATGTGAATAATTGCAGGACATATTTTTTGGTTAAGAATGTGGATTTTTTATTTGAGCAGTATTAGGTCTTTAGAAGGCATTCGAATCGAAGAACTTGGCTATTCAAAGTTGAATTCAAAGAAACCGTGTAATGTTGATGCAATAAAAGAAATTTATGGGATGAGAAATGTTACAATTAACTAAATAAAGATTACATAAATATTTCAACAACATGTTATACTTAAAATTAATTTAGGAAATAAGCTTTTCTAAGAACAAGCTTGTGGGTATATTACTTGTTGGTAAACCGAACTAAATTAAACTAAAGAAAAAAACTTTTTTAGAAATAAGCTTCTATTATTGTTTAATAAAATTAGAAAAAAAGTAAAAGATAAATTCAATGTAAAGAAATATAACACTTCATAAGTTCATTGTAACCTTTAACGATAATTAGGCTTCTTCGTCTGCGATAAAATAATTCCATATTGTACATGATTATATATTTTTAACATTAAAACTTTACACTTTAATTATTAAATCTTCCAGTCTATATCTCAGTCCCAATTTTATTTTTAATAATAACCAAAAGGGTAAAGGGTATTTTGCAAAAATGGCAACGGAAGTACCTTTTAAATGATATCCTAATCGTCCAAATCCATCAATAATTGGCTGAGTTATTAGAGTTTTCCACAAACCTACCCCTCGAAATATAACCAAAAACACCATCATTAATCTCAATATTTGAATTGCGTTGATAAAATTTTCAAACTTTTTTATGCTTACCGTTTGTACTCCAGCTAATCATCATTTCAGGTGCTTTTTATTAAAAAATATTTTTTCATACTCCTTTTATACGTAAAAAACGATATTTTTAGGGTTTTTTAAAGCGGTTTAGCTCCGGTAAATCTGAATATTTTTTGTAAATACTTTGACCAAGGTCTAAGAATACATTGAAGTTTATAATTCCGATGGAAACAGGGTGTCCATTTTTTTGTATGAATTCATAAATTCGTAGAAGGCCACTGGTATACATTAACTTTTGAATAAAGCTCTGTAATACATTGCCTAATATCAACACGTGGACAACCAATATACAGTTGGACATGATAGTTGCGGTGACAGATAATAGTGTCACTGGTAATCGTGTCAATTGACACTATTGCTATTTTAGGCAGCGCTTGTCTGAGCAGCGCAGTGTTGTAAGAGATTGATTTTTATTATATGATTATTTACAAAATTATGGTTTCTCCTTTTACGAAATGTGCACTATTAGTGATTTTCTATAGTAAAACAATTTTGTTTACTTAGTTTTCGCGACAGCATTAACCAGCGGTTATTGCAACGGACCTACAAAGTAAACCCGCACAAATTTCAATGAATGGGCATGTTTTAAGCACTTTTGACACTATTTCCATTTCAGTTTGGAAATAGTGGCAATGACTTATTTTCCATTTTCTTGTTGACACTAATTCCATTTCGAAAACGCAATAGTGTCAATTGACACTATTTCCAATTTACCAAGGAAATGGTGTCAATTGACACTATTACCTGTCACCGATAGTTGCACAACTTTGAAGCAAAGAAAAAATCAATGATACACAAATCAAACAACAAAGGACCGAGAATTGAGCCCTGAGGGACAATGTTCTTGAAGTCTCAAAAAGTGTAAGTTTTACATAGCTTTGTGAATTGAAAGTCACAACATAGACAATTAGAGTAATGGTTGAAAAGACGGTAGATAACGCTTCAGTCCATCGAACTGAAGTTCAAATTGCTCAAACATTTTACAGATTACCTCGATTATTCCGTTCTCAGAGTATAGTATCTGTTTCCCTCGTATATCATTCTGCTTCCGGAGACTATTTTATATTGTGACGAACTCCATGAGACATAGATTGTAAATTCTGCATTCGATCACTATAGAGTCATATAAACACAAACACGAATAATGCAATAGATAGCTAATTTTATTTACTAGTAATAATCACAATACAGGTTTAAGAGTTAGGTAACTTCGTAGTAGTTCACGGTATAACACTTCAAAATAAAGTGATAAACCGACATTTCTTGGTCACTGCCTTATATAGTCCAGGATATTCTAAGCAGTTTTCTTTACGCCTTGCCCCCAGCCGAAATGAATAACAATATACAAAATAACAACGCATCGACCATACAAGCAAATACTGTGTCGTCGCCAACAAACATTCCTGGCAATATTTCGAAACGTGCACTTCGGTTGTGGTTTACCCAATTAGAGGCGCAATTCCGAATCGGTTGCTTTTTCAACGAGCGCGACCAATTTTACCATGCAGTGTCACTTATTGACACTCAATCCGTTACGGAGGTCGAAGACGTAATTTTATTCACAACTGGAGCTACGCCTAACACAACGGCCAAGCAATGTCTTATTGAAGGACCTACTAAGTTGCTTCAACTCTTAGATGATGAGCAAGTTGGAGACCGCACTCCCTCGCAGTTCTTTCAACATTTACGTAGATGTGCCCGGCAATGTAATTAAGGAAAGATGCCAGTCACAAATTCCACCACATGCACGTGCTTGTCTGGCGGCACAGCCGTATGCTTATTTAGAATACCTCAGTAGGTAAGCATACAAAAAACACTAAGTGATGACAAATGTTTCGCATTTGCTAGCTATGGTTTTTCCGAAATATCCGATATCGAAAACGTTTATATGCCCTAAATATTAAAACATCACCAAGTCGAAGTAGGGAATATACGTCGTACCGTAAGAGGCGTACTTCCTCATATAGTCGAACACGCCTCTCAGAGGGCGTTTGCCGATACCATAAAAAATTCGGTAAAGACGCTCAACGTTGCATTCCCGGGTGTAAGTTCACCGAAACTCGAAAGTGGGACAGTAGATGCGGTAACTAATCCCCCATCAAGAAATTCCCACTGCCTATTTATATCAGTTCGCACCACAGCCACCACGCCATTTATTGCCTGTAGGTTTCCAGCTATATTCCGCAACAGATACCCCAATTGAAACTTACGGTTATCACACTCTTAAACTCGACTTTGGGCTAAGAGGCGATTTCACATGGCGCTTTATCGTAGCAGATCGTTGGGGCCAATTTTTTCAGTCACTTCGGTTTATTAGTCGATCTCAAGCAACACAGCAGCAGTGACGAAATTTCACGAATAAGCATTCACTTGTTCGTAATACACCACAAGTTTCAGCAATAAAGTCGATCCTTTGAGAGTCGCTTTACATTTCTTTACTGCAAGAATTTTCGTCTATTACTTGACCAGTAGCCCGTTTCTGTAACTTTGCGTTAACTTAACGAATGAGTTTTTTCGCATGGCTCGTAACGAATTCGTTATGAAAAGTATTTCTGTATGAAAAAAATTCACCTTGCGATATGTTCGTATTGTGCTATGTAAAAATGATAGCCCACAAGGCTTAGGTGCCAAATAGAACATTTGACGCACGCCAAGCAATTGTCTTAATAGCCTACTAGTTGTAATGTTGCCCTAACCAGCGGGGATTCGGAGTTCGAATCATGGCAAGTTTTTCTTTTTTTCAACTTTTTTTTAATATTTTTTTTTTGTTTTTATATTTTTCTAAGAACTAACTTTTAGTAAATATTAATAACATTAAAAAATTGTCACACAATGCAATTATTTTGGATTGTACGCTTGTTATCACTGCCACTATAGGCTACGTTAATTTTATCGATCGCCGTAACGAAAATACATTTCTACCACGCCTATAGAAACACTGCTCGGCGATAACTACATACCAGGGTTTCACTTTGCGTTAAAAATCGTGTCGATGGGATACAGAAACGGGCTACAGATTTGGCTTTTAAACAAGTGAAAAATGCCACGGTACACAACATTAACTCAATGTCTGGTTATGATAAACTTGGCTTGGCTTAGAGTGACATATTATTTTACACAAAAGTCTGATTAAGTTATCACAGTAAAGTTGGTCATTGTGAACGTTTTTGGGTATAAATTCACAAAATTTGCATTGTGAACAACGCATAAATAATATGCTTGCAAAATGATTTATAACAAAATCAGATGTTTACTTGCAGCTGTCATTTTTTATCGTGATCAGCACTTAATCGCCCGTCAAATACCCCGTGATCCTTCCTTTACACCTTGCATCAAAAAAGTCTGGTGAACCTCGGCCATGTGGAGATTATAGATTACCGAGCCGGACCGATACCTTGTCCGTTATTTGGAAGATTTTGGATCAAATTTATATTTTCCACTATAGATCTCGTCAGGGCATTTAACCAAATCCCTGTTGCTGAAAACGATAAAGAAAAACGGCGATTATCACGCCTTTCAGGTTATTTGCATTCCCATTTATGACGTTTGGTCTTCGAAGCGCTGCGGAACCGTTCCAGCGATTTATAGACTAAGTAATGCGTGACTTTCCGTTAGTATTTCCATATATCGATGATTTTGGTAGCCTCAGAAAATGTGCAACCCCTCGCAAGTTCATTAAGAACACGGCTGAACTTCTCTCGCCTCTAAGCGAAGTAATTGCAGGGCCAATAATCAAAGCGCTTTAAAATGCATTCGTCCGCTTCAAACATGCCTTAGCATCATGTGCAGAACTCGCTCATCCCAATATGAACGCGGAACTGGCCATCTTCACTGACGGATCCAACCTAGCGATAGGTGGCGTATTACAGCAGCTCTTATGCGTTTGTTAGTCGTACACTACCAGAGTAAACTATCCACCTATGACCGCGAGCTCCATGCAATTTACGAAGCGGCAAAATACTTTAGTCATACACAAACTAAATACGGAAACAATAGCACGCTCAATATTTTATTATTGAATCGAAAGGTACGGTGCTCCAATGCGAATAACGACATTCCCACGACAGCCGGTTCTACGTACCGGAATGACTCGGGGTTTCCCCGACCAAGGGCTGTTATTTCACTACCCCCCTGCCTAAACCGTCAGTTATCCTCCCCCCAATAATGTCATCCTCCGAGCAGCTCCTTGCAGCGGGACTGCTCAAGACTCTCCTGCTCCGGGCTGGTATTGAATCCAACCCCGGACCTAGAGAATGGATCTGCTGTGTATGCTGGAAGAAAATTTATGTGAAACGTTCACATTCGGTACAATGCTCTAACTGTAGCAGATGGTTGCATCTAACTAGTTGCTCCGGACTAAATCCCTCTACTCACAGACCCGCTAGTTTTTATAAAACTTTTGTGGCCCCTTGCTGTTCACGTCCTATGACGTCCAGTGGCCGTCGTCGATCAAGTATCGCTCCGCCACATATGTCTGACTCTGTCACATCAGTCTCCACGACTAGCACTAACAATGCACATCAGCAAGTAGACCTTTCGAGCGGCCGCTCACGCCCACAGGCGTCAACATCTCACACAGCAGCTCACAGCTACTCCCTACGTAGCACTTCCCAAGTGGATTTCAGCAATGCTGAGCGTCCGCTCTCTCCCACCCCCTCGGTCAGCCCCTCTTCTTGCAGCATTAGCACGAGTATAAGCCACAACCATCAGCTCCTGGTCCCTTATACTACGTGCACTGTTTGTCGGTTAAGATTATATACGCCGTTGGCATCAGTCAAGTGCAATAACTGCTTTGGCCTGTGTCACCTGCTCATATGCTCTGGACTCGCGAACAGGAACCTATGGACTGATACGTACGTTGCGCCATGCTGTCGAGCTACGCAACCTTCAACGTCGTCCGACTCGCCTCTACCTTCTGGTAACGCGATTCCTTCGACTTCAAGATTGCGCCGTAGTGCGCGACCCAGCCTATTACCACCTAGGCATACGCACCAGTCCTTGACCCCCAGCATCAACTCTGCTCCCCCTACACACTTCGGTATCCTGCAATTTAATTGCAACGGCCTAACTGGCAAAATTGTTGAAGTGACAAATTTAATGAAGCGACTGAACATCAAGATCGCGGCGATCCAGGAGACAAAGTTAGGTGGAAGGTCGTATCTTTTGACCTGCAACGGGTACAATGTACACCGTTGTGACCGTGCGAGAGGGCTTGGGGGTGGTCTGGCATTCATCAGGCATCAATCTGTGCAGTATCGTCTATTTGAGCCTGACATCGACCCGAGGGACAGCACCTTAGAACGTCAAGGTATGGTTGTCCGGTCAGGCGATGTCGACCTTGAAATCATAAACATTTACGTACCTCCTGTCACCTGTTGTCCCAGGGTTTACCACCCTGACATTCGTGCGTTACTCAGGGGCGAGAACCGCGTCATCCTTGGTGACTTCAACGCACACCACGACCTGTGGCACTCCAGCCTGCAGGCCGATGGTAGGGGACAGGAGCTGGCTGACCAAATAGATGATTCGACGTTCCGCACGGTAAATGGGGATGCCCCCACTAGAGTGGCGGTAAACTGCTCTAGCTCGCCAGACATCACCATAGTCAGCGCTGGTCTAATAAACTGCGTTGATTGGCGACCGATGCTGACGCTTGCTTCAGACCACCTACCTATAGTGCTCTCTATCGATCCCCCCACCGACTTTGTCACCGCTGAGAAACGCACCTACACTAACTTCAATAAAGCCGACTGGGAGGGTTTTCTCAACACCACAGAGAGCGCCTTCGCTGCTCTTCCTACCCCGTCTGACGTACGAGAAGGGGAATAGGCGTTTCGTATGGCCCTAATATCAGCCTCCCATCAACACATTCCGTCAGGTAGAATAAAGGAAGTGCGTCCATTCTTCCCCGCAGAGACAGCGGCCCTGGCAAATGTACGTGACCATATTAGACGCCTTGACCCTACGGATCCTCAAATAAGGGATCTCAATGCGGAAATCAGACGCTTAGTAGACCAACACAAACACGCTAAGTGGGAAGAGCACCTAAGGTCTTGCAACCTCTCGGCTGGAGTTGGCAAATTATGGTCGACGGTGAAATCTTTGTCCAACCCGACTAAACCTAACGACAAAATATCCATCGCCTTCGGTGATAAGGTTCAGTCGAAGCCAAAAAGATGCGCGAGCGCCTTCTGCCGACAATTTGTAATGCATCCTACGTTGAACAAAGATATTCGCCGAGCCACCAGGGAAGCGCACAAACACAAAAACAGCGATGCGCCCATTGCCATCTCCACAACAGAAGTTCATGAGGCTATTCGGAGATCCAAGAACACCAAATATATCGGCCCCGATGGCATTTCCATGCTGATGTTGAAACACCTCGGCGACGAAGGCATAAGATACCTCACACAAATTTTCAACCTTTCCCTTTCCACCTTTGTTATTCCTGAACGATGGAAACAAGCAAAGGTGGTCCCACTACTAAAGCCTGGCAAGCCAGCTGCCGTAGGGGAGTCATATCGCCCGATATCTCTCCTCTCGCCAGTAGTGAAAGTGTTGGAAGCCACCTTGTTGCCGTACTTCACCGCAAACCTGCGGCTCGCCGAACATCAGCATGGATTTCGCAAAAATCACAGCACCACCACCGCGCTGAACGCCATAACCACTCAGATAGGGGACGGACTAAACCAAAAGCGTCCAAACCACAGGACAGTGCTAGTTGCGCTTGACTTGGCCAAAGCTTTTGATACGGTCAACCATGCGCAACTAATGAAAGGCCTTGAAGATTCGTCCCTCCCTACCTGTCTTAAACGTTGGACTGCAAACTATATGAGTGGTCGTCAATCGTCGGTTGAGTTCAGAGACGCAAGATCAAAACCCAGAATAGTTAAACAGGGGGTGCCACAGGGTGGTGTCCTATCCCCGTTCCTGTTCAACTATTATATATCGAAACTTCCCCCCCCACCAGAGGGTGTCTCGATCGTCTCTTACGCCGACGACTGTACGATTCTGGCAACAGGCCCCTCCGTAGAAGAACTCTGCTCTCGAATTAACTCATACCTCCCAGCCGTGTCCGAATTCTTCGCCGGGAGAAACCTGGCATTGTCACCGAATAAGTCCTCGGCCACCCTATTTACGACGTGGACAACGCAAGTGAACATGGAATTAGACGTCTACGTTGATAGTGTCAAGCTACCAACTGTCTCACACCCGAAAATCTTAGGGGTGACGTTTGATAACATGTTCAAATACGGCGCTCACGTAACCGCAATTGCCAATAAAGTCCAAAGCCGTAACAAAATCCTCAAGTCCCTAGCTGGCAGCACTTGGGGTAAAGACAAAGAAACGTTACTAGCTACATATAAAGCAATTGGCCAGCCGGTACTGAGCTACGCGACGCCTATATGGTCGCCGGGGCTAGCTGACACACACTGGACGAGGCTACAGGTCTGCCAAAACACGCCCTTCGTACCGCCACTGGGTGTCTTCTTATGTCTCCTGAGCATCACTTACATAATGAAGCGAAAATGCTCGCCGTTAAAGAGCATAGCGAGATGTTGACCAGGCAATTCCTGTTCAACTGTGCAAACCGCAGCATCCGAACGGACGCCTGATCAACGAGGATCCGCCCCCCAGGAGCATAAGGAGCCATCTACGCAAACACTACGATGAGATCCGGCACCTGATTTCCACGCCGTTTGATCCTAAGGTGCACCGGCAGGCCCTCACCCTCATCCACACAAATTCGGTAAATTCCTTTGTTGGCTCTCTCCCGGTGAACGCCGTTCTTCAGGCAGCAACACCACCTGTTGCCGAAGAGGAGCGCGAGCTGCCTAGGGAGACTAGGGTGATGCTGGCCCAACTCCGGTCTGAATACTGTAATAGGTTAAACTCTTACCTATCCAGACTAAACCCCGACTTGCCTAATGTCTATCCGGCATGCGGCTTGTCCCCCCATACTACTAACCATCTTTTTGTCTGCTCATCTGAGCCTACTCTTCTAACACCCATATCCCTCTGGTCCTCCCCTGTTGAAGCCGCTAGGTTTTTAGGACTTCCGTTAGAAGAGTTCGATGACAATATTGGGTAAGGTCGATACTGACTACCTAGGCAGGGCAAAGTAGTGTTAAAACAACAACAACAACAACAGACCGCGGAGGTCAATTTGAATCCACATTATTACGTACTTTCCCAAGACGAGACATGGTTTGACGCATTACCAATAGTACTAATAGGCTTGCGAGCATCGTGGACTTCCCGGTGAGTTTATAAATCCAGTAAGCAAAGCGTTACCTCTTCAGGGCCTGTTAGTAAGCCTAAGAAATCATTTTCACAATCTAACTCCTAGCGAAATGTCGAGGCACGGGAAAGTGTCTCTCTTTCGTTTGAAAAAACTTGATACCTGTACACATATTTTGGTCCGGCAAGGCCAAATCGGGCCTTCATTTTCAGCACCTTAGCAAGGCCCGTACCGAGTAATATCGCGCACTGGTAAGTATTTTTATGTCGAAATCCAAGGGAAACGCACTCCATTGACCGACTTAAGCCCGTTTACGAGCTCCATGAATAAGTACCAATTGAAGATAAACAGGCAGCAATAAGGCCCACGCAAATTACAAGACATGTTCATTTTGTGAATAACGTTAAATTAATTAACTCTATTAAATTTTATGTTTTGATTTCTATCACAAAATTGTTGGCATTACATTTTTTTTAACAAGGGTTAGGTGATCCAATTACCGGACATCGCCATAACAAGGGGTTTATATGATGTCAAATAAAAATGCTCTCTTGCATACAATTCCGAGCTGTATTTAGTAAAACAAATTTATTTTAAATTATTTTTATAAAATTTACAGAAACGCTTGTTAGAATATACATACCTCCAATTTATTGCAGGATGTAAGCCGTCAAAAATATGGATTTTACATAGGCATGGCACCAGATTACCAAATAGAAGTACTATAAAAGCTGCACCAAGATTAGATACAGTAAGTAAAAAAAAACAGATTTCAGATTTATTAATTATTCAAATGTGCATTCTATGAAAGCTCCGGGAGGAAATTGTAAAAAATTATCGGATTCGTAGGACTGCAAAAACCAATAACGTACTATGTCCAGAAGATTTAAGAGTTCTATCAATGTGGAAGTGGAATACCAGTATTTCCGTTGAACAAGAAGAGTTTTTAACAGCCCAGGTAAGTAGGAAATCAACCGTCACAAAGAATAATTTCTTGTAGCTTTGGTGGAGAAATAGTTTGTTGTATGCTAATTTTCGAAACCACCATTGCTTATTCTACCACCAATTGCGCCAACCAAAGTAAACAGTTACTTAGACATCTAAGAAAGGTGAAACCAAAATAATCGCGAATGACCTTTTACCGCCAAACCTGGTAAAGGTTTCTTGAGGTACTGATGTATTCCATTTCTTGGGTCCGTAACTAATAGTATAAATATTATTATTATTTGTAAGATGCCAGTTTGGAAAAACACGTCGCTACCTTAGGGGAATGGGGGGTGCAATTTACCACAGCGAAATTCCCAATCGACATTTTATTGTAACGGTGACTATAACAATATTATAATCACTTTTTTTTTTAACCCTTTCGGAAATTCTATGCCGTATGGCATAGTCGCATTTCAGTGGCTCTTTTCGGACATAAAATGAAGGTATTGACTTTTTTTTTTAATTATGTATTTTTCTTTGAGGTTTTATCTCTAAAAATAAATAATTAAAATGTTGAGGGCTAGTTCCAGTAAATTGTGATAATTAAAAGATTAAGTGCCTCTTTCGAGTTCGGTATTTTGCAAGAAAAAGGTACTTCATAATTTTAATAATATAATAATAAAAATACATTAGTTTTTTAACTTTTGGTATACAGTTTTATAGAAAATGATTCTCCTAAACAGGACTAAAAAAAATTAAGACGATAGGACAATTGAGTAAGGCCCTACGATTTTTTTCATTTCATACCATGCCATATGGCATAGATGTTACCCAACGGAAATAAAAAAATTCATTTGATGAAATAAAATCGCAGCGACTGCATTTATTTTTGATAGATAATTTCTACAGCAATATCTCATTCGTTCCATAAAGGCTGAAGTCGATAGACGTTTTTTATGAAGCTTTGGTATATATATTTAGGTTTATATGATATTACCATGTCTCATAAGCTAAACAAAGATCAAATTGAAAATATCCTTGTTGATTTTGAAGACTCGGATTTATCTGATCTCGAAAATGACAATGATGAGAATGAAAATGATGTTCTGGATACTTTACTAGAAACCTTAAATGATAACAGTAATCATTCTTTTTTGATCGAGGAATTAACAAACCCAGATGGAAATAACCATTTATTTGAGAGCAATTTAGATGCCGTAGATGACATGCTGGATCTAGATGAATCTACGAATCCAAAATTTCATAAAATAGATAGTTTCAGGTGGGCAAAGAGGTCTTGGAATGCTCCGAGCTCAGATTTTTCTGTAGTTCATCTAAAGCACGATCTAGAAGCTCCAGTTTCATATTTTTTAAAATACTTTGCCTCTGACTTCATTGACACCATTGCTCAGGCCACAAATCAAACCTCACTTTTAAATAGCGGAAACGCAATTAACGTTACAAGAGAAGAAATTCTGAGATTAATAGGTTTAGAAATTGTAATTGGAACGATCGGATTTCCCAGATTATCGATGTACTGGAATAAAACCACAGAAATACCGTCATTTCGTCAAAATATGGCAAAAAACCGGTTTCATTTGATACGCAATAATCTCAAGTTTAGTGTAGAGGAGAATACAAATGACAAGCTTTACAGAGTTCGCCCCCTTATTAAAGCGTTTTTGAAGAGATCTTATGAAATTCCGAAAGAAGAAAACTGTTGCTGTGACGAAATGATGGTTCCTTGCAAAGCAAAAACTGGATTGAAACAGTATATGCCCAAAAAGCCCATTAAATGGGGAATAAAAGTATTTTGCCTATGTAGCTCGAATGGAATTGTATATGATCTCGAAATATACCAAGGAAAAAATACTATTGTTGGGGAATCCAATTTAGGATTTTGCTCGGATATTGTGATACACCTCTGCAAAACCATTCCAGAAAATGTAAATCATAAAATATTCTTCGATAATTATTTTACCACTCTTAATTTATTAATATATTTGCGGGAAAAGGGAATGTGGGCAACAGGCACCATACGTGGAAATAGAACTGGAAAAGCTCCACTAGCTACAGATAAAGAGTTGAAAAGATTAGGAAGGGGTAGTTATGACTATTGTATTGAAAGAAACCAAAATATTTGTGTTCTAAAGTGGTTGGATGGTGGATGTGTTCAATTGGCTTCAACTATTTACAGTGCCAGAGAAACAAAAGAGGTAACCAGATTTAGTGCTGAACAAAAGAAGAAAATTGCTGTTCCACAACCTAATATTGTAGGTGTATATAATAAATACATGGGAGGAGTTGACAAGATGGATTTTTTAATATCGTTGTATCGAATTTCTATACGAAGCAGAAAGTGGACGCTAAAACTATTCGACCATTTTATTGATTTAGCTGTGTGCAACTCTTGGCTGGAATATCGCATTGATTGCGATAAAAACAATATAAGAAAAAAAGATCAAATGGATTTACTTGCGTTCCGAAATGATGTAGCTGAGGGGTTGTTATCACAGGCGTCGGCTGCAAGCGTTTCCAGAAAACGGGGAAGACCCAGACAAATAGGGGATGAGGACCTTCCCGACACGCCATCAACTTCACGACCTAGGCTATCATATGAAAGAAATCCTTCGGTTTCAATTCGTTTCGACGGAACTGATCATTGGGTGACGCACACAACTGTAAGACGTGTCTGTAAAGCTGAAGGATGCAAGGGATATTCTAGATACACGTGTTCCAGATGCAACGTCCATTTATGTATTCCAAATGGTACAAAAGACTGTTTCAGAGAATACCATAGAAAATGATGTAAGTTATACTTTTTAAAAATATTAGTATTAATTATTAATTAATTTCTTATTTTTTTTATTTTTCAGGCGGAGGCAGTCCATGGATTTTGAGCTGAGTTCACCTTGGATACACATTAAATGTTTTTTACTTTTATTTTCTATATATTTTTGTTATGTATGTGAATTATTAAAACAATGTATCAACTTTGTACTTATATTCTTTAAGTTTTAAAATAAAAACGTAATTTATTTAAATCTGTAGTATCTAAACATTACAGAAATTTTCAAATCTTATGTTTATGTGGCATAATTTGTGTATTTCACACATAAAACCTCTGAAACTACATTACGCACGTATGTGAAATTTCTTTCCGTTAAGTACATTCCATGCCATACGGCATGGTCTCAAAAAACCACCTTAGGAAAAAAAATTTTGAAAAATTCTTTTTGATTCTTTATAAGGATTGCTTAAAGAGTAAGAAAAACTAAAAAACAGATTTTTAGGGCCACAAACAAAAAAGAAGTTTCGAAAGGGTTAATGATAATTGGTTATTGTTGTTGTTGTTTTAGCAACAAAATTACTCCCCGAAGGTTTTGGGGAGTGTTGTCGGAATATCAGTCTTTGGGCGGATATGAATCCGGTACTCCCTTGCGGTACTGCCCGACTGTCGTGGAAGTGATTTGTTACGACCAGTGTCCTTCTAGGTCATGTCATCCCTCCTTCCGAAAGGAAAAAAAGGATGGGTAATGAGAGGTGAGAGGCGTCATATCCGTAGATCAACCATCCAGTGGCACATCAATACCTTTGTGCATATTAGTTGCCTCTTACGACCGGTATGCCTACCGCGGGCATATTTTAAACCCCAACCCGCAGGGGTCATAATTGGTTATCCGCAATCAGCTGGGTTGCTAAGTAAATAACACACAATTTGGGGTTGTTCTCTGTGTCTTTAAATAAACAGCACATAATCTAAAATTTTAGTAAAAATTAAAATTATAATATTGTATTCATACTATTATTATTAAAAAGATGGCATTTGAGTGCTTAGCGTATGTTTTGTCGATAAGGAATACTTTGCCCGAATCCTTATAGATAAGTGAGTGAAGGGCATATTCGATAGTGCAAGTGACAGAATCGTTACGGTGTAGTCCATTACAGGATGCAGGATATAAAAAATCCTGATTTGTAACTCTTTCTGTGCCTATTGTGAAAGTTCTTTTTAAAAATTATAGTAACCGTTGGAGGAGTTCGCTTGGCAACTATCGTTTTTTTAGTGTGTGATGGCGGTGGATAAATTGTGGTCAGTACCACTGTCCTTGGCTTTTTCAGATAAGGCATCTGATGATTTTTAGGTATCACACAAAACAATGAGAACAATTCTGTAGTCAACCTAATTAAAAAGAGTCGCATGTCTCAATTGTATAGACTCTTGATACTGACCCAGTAATATTTTCCTTGCCAGATCGATACTAATTCTTATATTTTAAAGCCTGCTGGGTTTTAGTTCAATGGATCCCGTTGGAGTCTACGTCATCTCGAGTATCCAAAAGCCACCTGGTTAGATATTTTGAATTTCCATGCCTTTACACATATGTACGTATGTATATGAAATTAAAAAACTTTACATCTTCGTTAGTTCTCAAAATAGCTCCTAAATAATAATAAAAGTAATTAAATGCCAACTGATGCGACATTGCGGTACGTCAACGCTTTTCCATCATTGTTCTTAAGCCAGTATTCTGTATCTAAGCTGTCTCTAGTCACTAAAGACGAATTTGCACTGAGAAAAAAAAATAACCATATCGTATTTGATTCAAAGAGAAACAAATATGTTTTGGCGCCACTTGAACAAAAACTGTTTATTAAAAACCATAAAAATGTTTAAAACAAATATGTAATAACCTGTTCATAATAACCAAAATAAAAGCTGTTTGAAACGACTATAATTGTTTTGATTTAAATAGTATTTGTTTGAAATATTTAAAATGAAAAACTGTTGAATCAAACAAAATTTAATTTGTTTACCCTTTCCATAGCTAATAAAAATTTTATTAAATATATTAATTTAGGTATTAATAAGAAGAGTTTTCATTGTTATGTACATATGTATGTACATATATTAGTGTTATCCATTAAAGGTACTTGTTTCGTATGTATGATTTGCAGTTGTTGATTGTATAGATATGTAGTGAACGGCTGAAAAGAAAAATTGTTAGAAAATCAAATGCAACAAGCAAACTATCTTCAGTGCAAGGGGCATTATATTTCAATAAGTACAATGCAAGTTTATCATCGAACTTTTGTTTGTGTTTCAAGCACATCAAAAAATTCTTTGGAAATCCGAACCAAAATTGATTTTTTTCAGCTTTCTGATTTTCAGCTGTTGAAATTAATACAACATTATGCACGCACTATTTATTAAAACATTAAAAACATAAAATTGGAAATTAACATCTTCCATCTTTGCGAATTATGCACAGCAAAATTGGAGAAACGTTCAGATGTCGTGCGAAGCGGGCAATTTAAAAAAAAATGGATCTCGTGTGATGTATAATTTTCGAACATTTTGAGTGTAACACAAAGTTTTATATTTTAGTTATAAAACCTGTAAAAAAGAAAAAAACCGAAAATTTTAAATATTTTGTTTTGCTAAAACGAATTGCAAATCCTCAAAACATGTGTTATTTACAATGGAAAATTTAATATAATAGTAAATCTGAGAGCAAAATCTATACCCTTTTATAATTATAAAGATTAAAATATTGGCACGGTACGAAATAGGAAAAATCGACTAGCGAACTTTGTTGAAGCATTCGGTACTGTATATTGAGCACTCAAGAACAAGCCCATAACTAGAATAAGATGACACAGCTCTAGAGAGTACACATTCACATACATACATATGTACGTAATATTTGGTAATTTTTTTGGCTTGAGACAACCGTGGCGGCATCACGCCTACCGGTCGTTTTGCATTCGTACTCACAACTTCGTTTTTTTGTTCTTCCGTTTGTCTTTCAAATAACAAAATGTTCAGATTAGGCTGTGTGCCAATCGGTTGAAAATAGCAAAGTTTTTGACAGTCCGGGAGAAAATTCTGACATTTTTTGTGGTGAATGTGTACACATGTATGCATTCGTTATTGCCACTCATATTATTTGAAATGAATTTATATGCCAAAACGTTATTAAACCCTAAAATATAGTTTAAAGCCAAAAATATCAAATATAATGGCAGAAAAAATACGTAAATTTACATTTCATTCCCAGATTATTTGCTTTCGAATGTGCTTTTTTCAGATATTAAAATTTACAACTGTCAAAATTTCCCATTTCATTTGGCACAGCAAAATGGAAAATATTTTACACCATAGACAATTTCTTCACCTCATTTTTCCTCTGAGTAAAAAGTTACGGATTGGCACACAGCCTTAACCTTGTATTTACTTGCTACAAACATTTTTTTGTTTGAATAATATTTGGTTTGAAAGTTCCATTAATGTGTTTGTTAGCTCACTCGCCTTAACACAGATATTTCAAACACTGCTCTGTTTAAAAAAATCGTGTTACATTTTTCTGAGTGTGGTATTCAGTAAGTTTGCTCACGTCTCTAGTCTCAAAAAAAGAGTCACCAATTTGTCAGCTAGTTCTAGGCAGGCCACAAACAGAAAAATATAGGGTTGATTAATAAGTAAAATAAAAAATAAAATGTTTGTAAGTTTTGCGAGCTCAAGACCAGATAATAATAATTTTTGGTTGATCGCTGTATTTTTCTGTAATATCAATTTTTGCACAAAAAATCGAAAAATAATTCAACCAGAAATTGTTATTATCTGGTCTTGAGCTCGCAAAACATACAAATATGTAAATAAAAACAGACCGTAAAACCCAACAAATAATTACATTGAGACCAGAGCATGGGTTTACAAGTCCAACACACACATTTACGTATAGGCAGAATGAGATGAGTGCATTGTGACGTCACAGGGCATCATAACATAGTTCTTAGAGCATTCTAACAGCGGCTTTGGTGCAGACACTGGTTCGCGTCCCAGTGTCCGAAAAGGGATCTGACTATGAGTTTGGAACCTCTGAAATATGTAATGCTGTTGTTGTTGTTGTAGCGCTACTTAGCCCTACCTAGGTAGTCAGTATCTTACCCAGCATTGTCACCAAACTCTTCTAACGGAAGTCCTAGAAACCTAGCGGCTTCGAAAGGGGTGGACCAGAGGGATATGGGTGTTAGAAGAGTAGGCTAGGTTGAGCAGACAAAAAGATGGGGGGACAAACGGCATGCCGGACAAACATTAGGCAAATCGGGGTTCAGTCTGGATAGGTAAGAGCTTAGCCTATTACAATATCCAGACGGGAGTTGAGCCAGCATAGATGAGGGTGAGGGCCTGCCGGTGGACCCTAGGATCAAACGGCGTGGAAATCAGGTGCCGGATCTCATCGAAGTGTTTGCGTAGATGGCTCCTTATGCTCCTGGGGGCGGATTCTCGTTGACCAGGCGTCTGTTCGGATGCTGCGGTTTGCAGGCTTTAGTAGTGGGACCACCTTTGCCTGTCTCCATCTTTAAGGAATGACAAAGGTGGACGGGGAAAGGTTGAAAATGTGTGTAAGGTATCTTATGCCTTCGTCGCCGATGTGTTTCAGCATCAACATGGAAATATATTTGGTGTTCTTAGATCTCCGAATTGCCTCATGAACTTCTGTTGTGGAGATGGCAATGGGCGCATCGCTGTTTTTGTGTTTGTGCGCTTCCCTGGTGGCTCGGCGAATCTCTTTGTTCAACGGAGGATGCATTACAAATTGTCTCGCATCTTCTAGGCTTCGACTGAACCTTATCACCGAAGGCGATGGATATTTTGTTGTTAGGTTTAGTCGGGTTGGGCAAAGATTTCACCGTCGACCATAATTTGCCAACTCCAGCCGAGAGGTTGCAAGACCTTAGGTGCTCTTCCCCCTTAGCGCGTTTGTTTTTATCTACTAAGCGTCTGATTTCCGCATTAAGATCCTTTATGTGAGGATCCGTAGGGTCCAGGCGTCTAATATAGTCACGTTCATTTGGCAGGGCCGCTGCCTCTGCGGGGAAGAATGGACGCACTTTCTTATTCTACCTGGCGGAATGTGTTGATGGGAGGCTGAAATTAGGGCCATACGAAACGCCTTCTCGTACGTCAGACGGGATGGGGAGAGCAGCAAAGGCCTGCGCTGACTATGGTGATGTCTGGCGGGCTGGAGCAGTTTACCGCCACTCTAGTGGGGGCATCCCCATTTACCGTGCAGAACGTCGAATCATCTATTTGGTCAGCCAGCTCCTGTCCCCTACCATCGGCCTGCAAGCTGGAGTGCCACAGGTCATGGTGTGCGTTGAAGTCACCAAGGATGACGCGGTTCTCGCCAATGAGTAACGCACGAATGTCGGGGTGGTTATCCCTGGTGACAGGAGGTATGTAAATGGTTATGATTTCAAGGTCGACATCGCCTGACCGGACAACCATTCGTTGGCGTTCTAACGTTTTGTCCCTCGGGTCGATGTCAGGCTCATATAGACGATACTGCACAGATTGATGCCTGATGAATGCCAGACCACCCCCAAGCCCTCTCGCACGGTCACAACGGTGTACATTGTACCCGTTGCAGGTCTGAAGAGATGACCTTCCACCGAGCTTTGTCTCCTGAATCGCCGCGATCTTGATGTTGTGTCGCTTCATTAAGTTTAACACTGCAACAATTTTACCGGTTAGGCCGTTGCAATTAAATTGCAGGACACCGAAATGCGAAGGGGGAACAGAGTTGATGCTGGGGGTCAAGGACTGGTGCGTATGCCTAGGTGGTAATAGGCTGGGTCGCGCACTACGGCGCATTCTTGAAGTCGAAGGAATCGCGTTACCAGAAGGTAGAGGCGAGTCGGACGACGTTGAAGGTTGCGTAGCTCGACAGCATGGCGCAACTTACGTATCAGTCCATAGGTTCCTGTTCGCGAGTCCAGAGCATATAAGCAGGTGACATAGGCCAAGGCAGTTATTGCACTTGACTGATGCCAATGCGTGTATAATCTTAACCGACAAACAGTGCACGTAGTATAAGGGAACAGGAGCTGATGGTTGTGGCTTTTACTTGTGCTGATGCTGGAAGATGAGGGGCTGACTGAGAGGGCGGAAGAGAGCGGACGCTCAGCACTGCTCAAATCCATTTGGGAAGTGCTACGTAGGGAGTAGCTGTGAGCTACTGTGTGAGATGTTGACGCCTGGGGGCGTGAGCAGCCGCTAGGAAGGTCTACTTGCTGATGTGCATTGGTAATGCCAGTCGTGGAGACTGAGGTGACAGTCCCCTGCGGGTTGGGGCTTAGAATATGCCCGCGGTAGGCATACCGGTCGTAAGAGGCGACCAATATGCACAAAGGTAATGATGTGCAACTCGATGGTTGATCAACGGATATGATGCCTCCCACCTCTCATTACCCATCTTCTCTTTCCTTTCGGAAGGAGGGATGACATGACCTAGAAGGTTGCACTGGTCATACCAAATCGCTCCCACGACAGTCGGGCAGTACCGCAAGGGAGTACCGGAGCGTACCGGATTCATATCCGGCCAAGGACTGTTATTTCGACAACACTCCCCAAAACCTTCGGGGAGTGATTTTGTTGTTAAAACAACAACAACAACAACAACAACAACAGAGTCAGACATATGTGGCGGAGCGATACTCTTCCAGCATATACAGCAGATCCATTCTCTTGGTACCGGGTTGGATTCAATTGAGTGCGGACGTGTTTCTTTATCGCTCCTTCCTTCATAGTTTCATTTTTCATTATTCTAATTAAGCCTTACATTAGCTATTTTTTACCTCATATTTGATTAATTTAACTACATGAAACCTGAAGACAGTGACTTAGTGCAATTTAATTATAAATATTAAGGTGTGGGACTATTATTTCACATTTTTATATAAGTTTCGGACTGTATATAAGTTTGTGTGTTGCTGATTGCAAACCTTGGTGCTCACACTTTTGTGTATTTTGTTTTGTGCGCACCTTCTGCCTTGCTCATTGCATTCTGACTGCACATTTTTAGCTAAAATTTTGCAGAGCTCCAGATTAACTCTTTTTGCTGTGTTTAGAGACTACTGCCATCACAATATCTTTTGCTAAAAGTTTTAAGGTGTATTTAATATTGTAAAGTGGGCGACTTTTTTCTGTGAAATTCTAATCGGTGTATCAGTTTGTGTGTTGCTGTTTTGCAAATCATTGTGCGCTCACACTTCTGTGTTTACTGCTTTGTGCGCTCATTCCACCATATTTCCTGCATTCCAACTGCACACTCTCTGTTGTAATTGTGCAGAGTTCCAGCATAACTCTTTACTGCTGTGTTTAGTGTAGTATTCTTTACTTATCACTATGCTAGATTGTTGCATAAAAAAGTGCTCCAGCCAAAAAAAAATATCGCGCGGCGATACTTATGTTTGCTGCTGGCTTTGTGAGAATATGGCTCACGTTTCTTGCGCCGGCATGGGCAACATTGGAGGTCGGGTTATTGATTTGATATCAAACAAAATCGGACTGAACTGGACGTGTACGGAATGCCGAACTATTGAACATGATATGCGGGCTTTCATGAGACAGACTCAGAAAGAGTTCAACAATATTTTTATTGGTTTTCGTGATCTTCACGAGAGATTTAAGCTGTTTGAAAACCATTTCAAGAAACTGAAGGTCATTTCTGAATCTCCTAAAAGGAAAAAGTGTTTGTTAGAGAAACAAACACACTCCGACTTACTCCCATGTCGGGAACAAAGATCCCCTATTACGCCGAGTACTTCTGATGCGTTAATTTCTTTGTGTACTACGGTGAAAGACTTAGCTTTAGAAAGGCCTAAAGAACCTCCTCGTGGTCCTGTAGTTATTTCTTCTGATCAAGTCGCGGCTATGCCAGCTGTGGATATCTCGGAAGATGTAGTACCTACACTGCCTGTGGTTGAACCAATGGTTCTCCAAGCATCAGCGATTTCTTTCGCCGATGCCCTGCTTAGCTCCCCTAGTAGCTCCAATTCCGTTCGAACGGCCGTTCAACGGGCTTCGAAACCGACAGCCTCTAGGAATACAACACCTCGTATCTCTACAACTCCTCCTTCAGTAGTCGCCGGAACTGAGTCCGTTGCTCTAAGGGCGGTGACCGCTGTGCCGCCTCGTAAAGAGATTTTCGTATCTAGGCTTCACTCGTCGTTGACAGAGAAGGATATCTCTAATCATATCTGCTCTAAGCTTCGTCTTGCTCTCTCTAGTAACGTTAGAGTATATAAATTTAATTTTAAGTATGAGAGAGACATTTCCTCATTTAAAATAACGGTTGCTGATTCCTTCCTAGAAAGCGTGCTCGACCCATCGTTTTGGCCGGAGCATACTGTGGTACATCTTTTCAACAGAAAATCGAATGCTAATCGTGTTTCAAAAAACTTAGCAACGAACGCTCCAATAGTGGTGAAATCGTAAACCTCCTCGTTCACTACCAAAATGTACGCGGCCTACGATCGAAACTAAATACTTTTTTCTTGAGTAGTTTCGCTTTTACTGCGCAAATTGTCGCTCTTACGGAGACATGGCTGAAGCCTGATAATTTTAATTCAGAGGTTTTCTTCAATAAGTACGTTGTTTATCGACGTGACCGCATATCAAGAGCAGGTGGCGTCCTTATTGCTGTCGATTCAAGCTTTGTATCCGAGCTTGTTTTATTGGACATCGACCCCGATATTGAGTTTCTAGCAGTAAGACTTGCTTTCCCTTCCTTTAGTATACTCGTTTGCTGTTCGTACATTCCGCCTCGTTCGAATCTTTGCGTTTATATGAGCCACAGCTCAGCTATTCATAGTTTACAGTCACACTTGCGAGAGAAATATATTTTTGTTGTTCTTGGGGACTTTAATTTACCATCGCTTAACTGGGCTGCTAGTAGTAACCCAAACTGTATGGTACCAACAACCCAACACGATTTCCTCAATGCCATGTTTGAGTTATCTCTCCTACACGTAAATGATGTACTGAATAGTAAACACAAGATGCTGGACTTAGTATTTGTGGATAGTTCGCAGGGCAATGGGCTCACTCGAATATCTCCATTGTCCCTTCCGGAAGATCCATTACACCCTTCGCTGGAGTTAGCTGTAGATACTAACCGACAAATCGTGCCCAGTAGACCTAAAGTGAACACTCATTCTCGTGTCAGATGCTTTTACAAAGCGGATTTCGGTATGCTAAACGAATTGATTGCTGACCATGACTGGTCTGAACTTTATGCCTGTACAGATATCGAATCAGCAACTTCCTTATTTTACACTTCTCTTTATGGCTTCTTTGAAAGCTGTGTTCCATCTCGCTACGTCAAGGCTAAGTCGAGGAAGGCACCATGGTTCTCAAGTCAACTTGTTAGACTTAATAATATTAAATATAGACTTTACAAGCGATTCAAGAGATCTGGCACATCTGCTGACTGCTCGAAGTATTTAGTTGCCCGTTCTAACTTTCAGCGTCTGAATCAGTTATGTTATAAGGATTACTTAACTTGTTGCAAAATTCAATTTTTCAACAACCCTAAAAAATTGTATAGCTTTGTTAACTCTAAACGCAAAGTCTCTTGATTTCCATCGTCGCTTACGTTTGGGTGTAAGAGTGCTGATACCGATGACAATATTGCAGAATTATTTTCTGAATTCTTTAAATCGACCTACTCCTCCAACAGTTCCCAAGTTAAGGAGTATCCATATTATTTGGCTAGTTCCAATAACGTCAGGAACCCTGTTATTGATATTGACATTGTTGTTCAGAGCCTTGAATCACTGCAGCCCATATTCTCCCCGGGTCCTGATGGGGTCCCTAGCTGTGTGCTTAGGTACTGTGCGCAGCACTTATCTCGGCCGATCTTAATGCTTTTCAATCTGTCTCTTGATTCCGCATCATTCCCATCTCGCTGGAAAGAGTCTTTTATTATTCCCTTGCATAAAAAAGGTAGCAGATCAAATATTGAGAACTACAGAGGCATTGCTAAGCTTTCAGCTATTCCTAAAACTTTTGAACAGATCATTACCAAACAGCTTCAGTATCAGTGTACGTCTTTATTATCCCCTTGTCAACATGGTTTTATTCCTCGTAGGTCAACCACTACCAACTTGATTGAGTTCACATCCTTAGTAATCGACGGGTTTTCGAGAAGAAATCAAACGGATGTAATCTACACTGACTTTAGCAAAGCTTTCGATTCCGTGAATCATGAGCTTTTAGTTCATAAACTGGATTTACTCGGTTTTCCGGCTCATATTTTAGCATGGCTTACAAGTTACCTTACAAACAGGACTCAAAGAGTTATGTTCAATCACTCAACTTCCAAATCCATTGACGTAACTTCGGGTGTGCCTCAGGGGAGCCATTTGGGCCCATTGCTGTTTACTCTGTTCATAAACGATTTACCGCAGGTTATCTCATATTCCAAAACCTTAATGTACGCGGATGATGTTAAACTTTGCTACACGTATTGTCCCTCTGACAAGTCGGCAGGTGCTCTTCTCCAGGCAGATTTTGACTCATTCCATGGCTGGTGCACGGTAAATTTACTTGCGTTAAATTGCAAATGTAAACAAATGACATTCCATAGAACGAAGCCAGTTCTGACATCCTATTTATTAAATGATACCGACTTAGAACGCATATCATTTGTTGACGATCTAGGTGTCCTTTTTGATGCTAAACTGTGTTTTAATATGCATATTTCTTCGATTACTAACAAAGCCAAGAGTATGTTAGGATTTGTGAAGAGGTGGGCAAAAGAGTTCGATGATCCGTTTCTCACTAAGACGCTCTACACATCGTTAGTCCGCCCTATACTTGAGTACTGCTCGTGTGTTTGGTGTCCCGTATATCAAAACCATATACAACGAATTGAGTCTATACAAAAGCAATTCCTAATTTTTGCCTTACGCGGACTCAATTGGAACCCTAATATTAATCTACCCCCTTACAGAAACCGGCTTCTTCTAATTAATTTACCCACTCTGGAACATCGAAGGATTTTACTAGGAGTAATGTTTCTTCATAAGCTGATTATTGGTGAAATTGACTCTTCTGAACTAGTAGGCAAACTAAATTTTGCTGTACCTGCTAGAAGGTCCAGACACTACGTCCCGTTTCATTTACCTCTTTGTCATTCAAACTTCGTCAAAAATAGTCCCCTGCTTATCTGGTGTTCGTACTACACTGACTTGTCTGGCTGTATAAGCTATGAACGTACAATTGCCACTTTACGTAACGACATACTTGTATTTCTTACCAGATCTTAAAAGTAGATTGGAAACTTCGTCCTTTTTCACTCCTCTTTAATCTCTACGCTCAACTTTATGAATTCATTGACCGAAATTGACGGTGGATTGGAGACACGGTCTCTCCAACCATCCAGTGAATAATCAAGATTCCTGAGCATATTCTTGCGTGAATACATCGACCGAATGTCAGGGTGGATTGGAGACTGGGCCTCTTCAACCATACAATGTACAAACAAGAGCTCCATGCCCATCTTAATTCAATAATTCGACCCTTCTGTAAGATGGATTGGAGACCCGGCCTCTCCAACCATCCAGGGAATGATCAGGATTCCTGAGCATATATTTGCATGAACACATGGACCGAATGTCAGGGTGGATTGGAGACGCGGCCTCTCCAACCATCCACTTGTGGAATACGATACACTTAAGTTTATTTTGCCATGTTAAGTTTACTTTTGTAACACTTTGTATTTTATAATAGAATGTTATACATTCGCCATGAGTCGACCGCTTTATGTTAGTGTCGACTTAAAATTAAAATAAAATAAAAAAAAATAAAAATAAAAATAAAAAAATACCAGCCCGGAGCAAGAGAGTCTTGAGCAGTCCAGCTGCAAGGAGCTGCTCGGAGTATGACAATATTGGGGGGAGGATAACTGACGGTTTAGGCAGGGGGGTAGCGAAATAACAGCCCTTGGTCGGGGAAACCCCTAGTCATTCCGGTACGTAGAACCTGCTGTCATGGGAATGGATTTATTTTTGTCTTTTTATTGGCTAGCTTTTATTTTGCTAGTTATTAATTGTTTGGCATTAAGTCTAGAAAACCAAACAGAACTAGTAAGTTAATAATAATATTTCCAAATTTGACTTAATCAAAAGTGGGCGGTGCCACGCCCCTTTTTAAAAATTTCTTCAAAAATTTATTTTTTTCCTTAACGCTAAAGTACACACCAAATTTTATCCTTATAACTGTATTATGTACTGAATAATCACTCTTTTTGTATTTTCGAAAATATTATATGTATAGAAAGTGGGCGTGGCTTTTAACAGATTTTGCCTATTTTCAATAACGCTCCGAGCTAAGTTAAAAGGAACCTGCATAGCAAATTTCATTGAGATATCTCAAGATTTACTCAAGTTATCGTGTTCACAGACGGACGCACGGACATGGCTCAATCAATTTCTCAAACACATAAAACATCAGAGAAGGTGATTTACTAACGTTCACAAATAAGATTAAACATAAAATTAAGGCGATACATGAGGATCCATTATACGTCAGATCCTATAGGTATCCTCAAATTCACAAATTGGAAGTAGATAAACAAATTAAAGAGATGTTGCAACAGGGAATAATTTGCCACAGCACATCACCTCATTCTGCACCAATCTGGGTTGTGCCGAAGAAGCTCGATGCTTCTAATGTTCAAAAATGGCGAATAGTCGTAGACTATCGTAAGTTGAACAGTGATATCGTTCAAGTAAATGACAATTATCCAATTCCGATCATGGATGAAGTACTTGATAAACTTGGTAAATGCATCTATTTTAGCACTATCGACCTAACAAAAGGATTCTATCAAATTGAAATGGACTCAGCTGATAGAACAAAAACAGGCTTTACCACGCAGGGCGGCCATTTCGAATTTTTGCGTATGCCTTTCGGGCTTAAAAATGCACCGTCGACCTTCCAAAGGCTAATGAATACGGTATTAGATGGCTTGATTGGAAAAATTTGCATGGTCTACTTTGATGATATTATCGTATTTAGCACTTCACTTCAAGAGCATATTGAAGCTCTTGAAAAGTTTTCCACAGGCTCGACGAAGCAAATTTAAAGGTACGTATTGATATCACTGAATTTTTGAAAAAGGAGACTGAATTCCTCGGACACATTGTAACACCCGAGGGAATCAAACCCAACCCTAATAATAATAATAATAATAATAATGCCCAACGGATTACCCACCATATCCCGCCCGACCGGCGCGAGGGGCGCATCCGCATGACGCGCGGATTGTTCTTTCGTGCCGAGTCTTTGAAAGGCTTTGGTTTGTTAATCGTCGAGATCTAAAACTGCTCAGCTACAGAGAAAACCTCATCAGCTAAGTAAAAAAGATTACACAATTAATAAATCATTAGTTGACAGCGAAAAGTTAATTGTTAAGAATAAAGATAAGAAACAAAGGATAGGAAAAAAAATTGTTGCTATGTATTTAGGATAGAAATAATTGACTTTTTTATGCTGTATAGTGAGTCTGAAATATCAAACGTACCAGAATGAGAGTTATAATCTTGACACAAACAACGAAAAGGCTCATTTAATTCAAAATTAGTTCGGCACTGTTTCAAGATAAGTGGTTTAAAATGTCTTGATGGACGAGAAGGTACATTGAAGTTCACTTCGCTCAAAAGAAACGGGCTTACGATTGAACCATTTATTAATTTAATCATGAAGACAATTCCAAGCATTTCCCTCCGACTAGAAAGGCTGTGAAGATTAATTAGTTTTAAGCGACTCGTATACGATGGCAAATTATACAAGGGATCCCAGTGAAGATCTCTTAAGGCAAATAGTAAAAATTGTTTTTGAACTGATTCTAAGCGATCCACGTGGACCTGGTAACGCGGGTTCCAAATTATAGAACCGTATTCAAGTCTGACTAAAGTAGTAAAGAGAGTTTTAGTTACATAAGGGTCGCTAAATTCTTTAGACCATCGTTTAACAAATGCTAGAACGCCTCTAGCTTTATTGACTGTTACGTTAATGTGGCAGTTGAAACTGAGTTTGTAATCCATAGTAACCCCAAGGTCAACAAAATCATACATTTGCTCAAGACAATAATTGTTGATTGTATAGGAAGCTGGCTGTGAAATTCCTCTCGAAAAACGCATGTATTTACATTTCTTTAGATTAAGCGGCATATAATTTAAATCGCACCAAGTAACAAGTGTATTTAGATCTGATTGAAGCTTATTGCTATCTTCGGATGATGCGAATGACATGAAAAGCTTTACATCGTCGGCATACATTAAAATTTTCGAAAATTATATTACTGTAGAAATATCATTTATAAACAACAAGAACAGAATCGGGCCAAGATGGCTTCCTTGAGGAACTCCTGAGGAGATATAAATAACATCGGATTCACAATTTTTAAACACTACTTTTTGTGCTCTGTCGCTAAGGTAAGAAGAGATCTAGCGATTGAGACCCGGCTGGAAACCCAGCTGATTTAGTTTATGAATAAGTAACGAGTGACACACTTTATCGAAAGCTTTGCTGAAGTCAGTATAAATAACGTCGGTGTGCAGATTTTTTCTAAATCCATTTGAGACATGATTTGTAAATTCAAGTAAGTTTGTAACGGTGGACTTTCCCTTACAGAACCCGTGTTGACAGTCAGAAATCAAGGTAGAGATAGGATTCGTAAGCTGATTAGTAACAATAGCTTCAAACACTTTTGGGATGGCAGACAGCTTTGCTATGCCACGATAGTTCTCAATAGAAGCCTTGCTTCCGCTTTTATGAAGCGGTAGAAGAAACGACTCTTTCCATGCTGTTGGAAAAACACCACACTTTAGTGACAGATTGAACAAATTGGTAAGGGGTTTGTAAATATTGTTAGCGCACTTCTTCAAGAAGCATGTGGGAATCCTATCAGGACCACATTTAAAAGATTCTTTCAAGGTTTTCAGACAAACAAGAACATCATTGGCGCATATAGTTGGACAATTAATTAAATTGTTCCCATGTAGCTCATAGGGATAATTTAGAAAGTCAGAATTGGTGACGGCAGAATAGTTAGAAGTGAAAAATTGCTCAAAGAAATTTGCGATATCTTGATTATCGCTAGATAAAATGTCTTTATATTTCATGGCTGAGGGAAATCCCACTACTTTTCGTTTAGAATTTACGAAATCATAAAATGACTTCGGATTGCGAATAATGTCCCTTTTTGTTTTAGAGATATAGGCTTTATAGCACTTTTTATTTAAGTCGATGTACCTCTTACGTAGACCAGAATACAACAAGTAGTGTTTGTTTAATCCCGATTTCTTAAATAATTTGAAAGAACGCGTTTTTCTATTTTTCAGCATCATAAGCTCTTTAGTAAACCAAGCCTGCGTTGGATGATCATATGTTATTTTACGTTTAGGAACAATCTTCTCAAATATGTTGTAAATAGTTTGATTAAAATGTAAAACGTTTGAATCGATATCGCCACACACCTCAGGCCAAGTTACTTTAGACAGTTCTTTATTTAATTTCTTATAGTTGGCTTTTGAGAAGTTAAAATCAAAGTTACAACTTGAGCAGCCTTGTGTACATTGAGCATTACTTAAGGTCTCATGAAATATTTCCATAGAAGGGTGGTAGACGTCTTCTGGTAAAACCAGCGGATCGCAACGACTTACAGAAAATTTATTTTTATCATCGACAAGAACTAAATCTCAGACTTTGCCAAACTTGTTTGCTGTAACGTTTATTTGATTAAGACAGAGATCGGAAATTCCATCCAAAAAGTCATTGAAGCCCGGTCTGGATGGATTTGGAATAATATTTCCATCGACTACTTTCCACGATATATGAGGTAGGTTAAAATCACCCAGAACAATCATCGAGTCAGAATCTTTAGTCAAAAAGTGAACCGTTTTGAGCAAAGAGATAACTTGTAAGTACAAAGCAAGATCTGATGCTGGAGGGATATAACAAACAAATAAGTACATGGAGACATTTGCTAGCTGAATGCGGATGCATTTGAACTCAATGGAATCAATGCTAGGTAAATCAACCTCCTCTGAAGGTATTGAGGAATGAACTGCAAGTAAAACTCCACCCCCGACCCTGTTCAAGCGATCATTTCTATAAACTTGATATTCGTTACAAAAAAATTCAGAGTTGAAAACATGAGGTTTTAGCCAAGTTTCGGTAAAAGCAATTACGTTATAGTTACAACAAAAAGATTTCAAATAAAGATCGGTTAGTTTGGTATTTAAACCTCGGACATTTTGATAAAAGATAGTCATGGTTTTAGTACTCAGTTTTTTGGCTCAACGTTATCACGAGAGATTGTTGCTACATTTTGAACATTTCTATTTGGTCTGTATTCAAACTCCCGCACAAGAGCACCGGGGGGCCAAAAAGAACTATTCAAAAGAGCGTCGAAATCTTTTTCAGCGACATCAATTCTAAATGAAGACATATTTCTCTGATACGTGAAATTAAACTTTTTAATAGTCAAGTTACGATCTTTTACTTTATTCGAAATATGGTACATTAAATCTTCTTCTGTAGTGTCAGGATGGAACCTAGACACAAAAATAGATTTTTTGCGAGGGACCACAACCAACTTCCTAGCAATTTTTTCAGACTCAATTACAATAACGGGAGGATCCGCATTTTTTTTAGAGGATGTCTTTGGAGGGTTCTTGGACGTTGCCCGAACAGATGTGCTTGGAATTGGGGACGCCAAGTCTATCAATTCGATGGCTTGCGGCAAGTTCGGCTCTAATAAAGGAGCAGGCTCGCGCTCGCCATCACGATTGATAGACTTTTCCAATTGAAGCGATCTGTCCAGATTTCCAAACGTTTTAAAAATGTTTTCATATTTTTTGAATTTTTCGGTCAGTAAAGAAAAGTCTTTGCTGATCTCGGAAAACCCGTTTCTGATGTGTCGAAAGACCTTACAAAGATCAACTTCCGACGATCTACATTTTGAACAAGACCAGCGCAAACCTTTTCCATCATTAATAAGATCAGCTGTTCTACCAGTTAAGCCAGTGCACTTTGCGTGGACAAGTGCATCACACAGCCAGCATGCTACAAAGCGCTCCGACTCGCTTTTTATCTGGCAATTTTCAAACGTGCGCGACATTATATTATTAATAATTATAAAAATTAAAAATTAAAAAAAAATTATAAAATTTAAAAAAAAATTTAGTAGTTAAAAATTTAGTAGTTAAAAATAAAAAGCTATAAAAACAACCCTGGCAGTTTGGAACTCAATGTGCTGAGCGAACAGTTTTAAACACACTGTACTTGACGTTTAACAAACCACGCAAACAGCTGTAACGAAAAAGGAGTGAGAAAAAGAAAAGCAAGTCAGCGCACAACAACAATTACAATGTAAAATGTAAGCCTTTCAAAAGCAACAAATACAATATGCAAAAACACAACTCGGCACACACAAATTCAATAGAATGAATTTATAATTATTTAATTTTCAATAATTTATCAAGAATTTACACTTTTGCACAGAGCAAAATATAAACACAACTACACAGCTTGACGTTTGCGAAAACTCAATTTTGGAGTATCCATTGCCAAAAACTGAGAAAGAGATTAAGCAATTTCTAGGACTAGTTGGCTTTTACAGAAAGTTTATTAGGGATTTTTCGTAAATTTCAAAACCTTTAACACAGTGCCTAAACAAAGGCAACCAAATAGTCATAAACAAAGAGTATACAAATGCTGTAGATACTCTAAAACTTCTAATTACGAAAGGTCCAGTTTTGGCATACCCAGACTATGAAAAACAGTTTACGTTAACAACAGATGCATCGAATTTAGCTCTTGGGACTGTCTTAAGTCAGCAAGGTCACCCTGTATGCTTCGCAAGCCACAGAAAAAGAATTGTTTGCTATTGTATGGGCAACTAAATATTTTCGCCCATATTTATATGGATGAAAATTTGTCATAAATAGCGACCATCGACCCCTTCGATGGCTCCACAATTTGAAAGAGCCGAACTCAAAACTACAACGGTGGAAATGGAAACTTAACGATTTCGATTTTGATGTTAAGTACATACCAGGAAACGAGAACTTTGTAGCCGATGCATTGTCACGTATTGAAATTAAAGAATGCTATTATGGTGACACTGCATCTAACATGGCTACTATTCACTCTGCATCAGAAGACTCTGAATCCTATATTCCAATTTCAGCTAGACCCCTCAATGTTTTTAAACGACAATTGAAACTGTTAAAAAGTAATGAAAATAGTTCACAAACAGAACAAATATTCAAAAACACTGTTACAACAATTAAATATATCGACCTAAGCACTGGTCAAATAAAAGAAAGAATAAAAACATTTTTAATTGGTAAAAGCGTAACTATTTTTATGCCTGTTGATAAAGATTTTGTGCAATTTCAAAATGTTTTTAAAAATCTTATTAACAATAGGCGACATAAAATATTGCGAGAAACAAAAGAGCTAAAAAAAATTAGCGATTTTCCTGAATTTAAAACTAAAATTGTTGAAATCCATTTGGTAGGTCTTCACCAAGGTATTGAAAAAATTGCGAATCGTTTTAAGAGTAAATATTACTATCCGAATTATTTAAAGGAAATAACTAAAATTGTTAATGAATGTGAGCTTTGTAATAAGTGCAAATATGACCATATTAGCAACAATATCCCATTTAAAATAACACCACCTGTGTACGAAACTAGAGAAAAATTTGTAATAGATTATCTTACTTGTATTGATTTGTATTCGAAATTCGGAACTGCCGAAGCAGTCGAAGCACTAAATTGGTTAGAGACCAAACGGGCTCTTATAAAAGTTTTGAATACTATGGGACCTCCAAAGGTGGGACCTCCAAAGGTGCTAAAAATCGACCAGGACCAGTCAGAAGCAGTGGTGTGATCAACTTAATATTCAGGTAGAAGTTACTACGGGAAAAACGGGCATTGCAGATGTCGAACGTTTTCACAAGACTCTGAATGAAAAACTTCGTATAATTAAAAGTTCAGACGACAAAGAGTTGAAATACATGCAGATTGAACAAACTCTGTTTACGTACAATCATAGTATAAAACATGCTACTACCGGTGAAACTCCATATAACATATTTTTCAATCGCTTAGCTCCTAAATTCAATGCGCAACTTTTAAAAGAAAAAAGAATAAATAATGCAAATAAAACGCGTAAAGAAAACATTATAGATACTTCTTTAATCAATGCAGAAATAGCTAGAAAACGTCTAGACAAGACAAAAAATCCTTTCAGAAATGTACTGTTAGTTAAAGCTGAAAATGACAATGAACATTTTATTGTAAAATTTAAGAATCGTAGGGTAAGAAAATACAAAACTCATTTTAAAAGAAAGAAAAAAATTAAGGAAAACTAAAATATTATCCACCATATAAATCATATATATATCGTTTGAATTAATTTCAACCTTTATTTTTAACAATTGTTTAATCTATCACTTTAATTGAAGTCCTAAAAAGCAAAATAAAAATTAAGTTCGTAGCTTATGTCTTTTGTATTAAAATTTAATCTTAATTAGTAATAGTCCCCTTTGTTGTAAGACATGATCAATTGCAATATTATCTGAAATCAATGTACTTAGATAAAAAAGTATACTGCTTTATCTTTTTGATGGGAGGAGTGACATATGCACGTATGTACTAGTTATTTATACATACTGTTTATGTACCTTCTCTGCTTAGAGTTAAGAGTTCGACTCGCCGGCCTGAGTGAAGCTCAGTTCAGTTGTTAGTCAATAGAAGATTCAAGATTAAATTTCTTACTAAATAAAAATAAGCGTGTTTAATTTCACTGATACATACATATAATGAAATACATATTTTTTTAATATGGGAGTTGGAGCTATTCTGCATCTAAGCCGATTTTTCATACATTACTTTGCACGCATCTTATGGATAAAACATTATCTTTTTTTCCCACTAGGTAGTCAAACCTTGAATAAGTAAAGTTTCCACTTGCTGGCAACACCATGTTTTGTTTTGTTTATGACAAAACAGTGATTGCAATTTTTAGGAAACTTTATGTTTTATTAATGCAATTTTCAACCGAACCGAACCATATTTTTTTTAGCGGTTTTTGTTTCAGCTCATACATCTCAAAAAATATATGGAGCGGTTCGTAGTTCAGTTCAAACACTAAAAGACCGCTGTGGTTCAGTTCAAATCCGGTTTGCATCCCTGCTGGTGACCGATGTTCAGAGAATACTAGAGATATCGAGGGATCACTTCTCTGCAATCTTAAATTTAGAAATGGAGCAAAAAACCAGAAAAGAAGTCGAACCCGAACCCACAGCCGAAGATGACGAAATTGACGTCCCACAACGAGACTATAATGAGGTGCGAATAGCCATATCCCGGTTGGAAAACAATAAAGCAGCAATAAAGTGCAGAATATGGTCGGATGAATGCATGCCCGAAGATTGGAATCTAAGTGTTCTGTGCCCAATCCACAAGAAAGGTGATCCTGCAAACTGCACCAACTATCGCGGAATCAGCCTTTTGAATATCGCATATAAGGTCTTGTCAAGCGTATTGTGCGAACGATTGAAGGCTGACATGAACAAACTGATTGGACCTTATCATTGTGGCTTCAGACCTGGAAAATCTACCATCGACCAGATTTTTACAATACGTCAAATCCTGGAGAAAACCCGTGAGAAAAGAATCGACACACCCCACCTCTTTGTTTTCGATAGCACGAAAAGGAGCTGATATATGCCGCTATGTCTGAATTTGGTTTCCCCGCAAAACTTATACGGCTATGCAAAATTACATTGAGCAACACCACCAGCTCAGTCAGAATTGGGAAGGACCTCTCCGAGCCATTTGAAACTAAACGAGATTTCAGACAAGGTTACCCTCTATCGTACGATTTCTTTAATTTGATGTTGGAGAAAATAATACAAGCTGCAGAACTTAACCGCGCTGGAACAATATTCTATAAAAGCATGCAACTGTTAGCATATCCTGACGACATTGACATTATCGGCCTTAACAACCGCGCTATAACCTCTACCTACTCCAATGCAGAAAAAGAAGCGAAAAAAAAAACGGTTTGGTGGTGAACGAAGGCAAAACGAAGTACATGCTGTCATCAAGCAAAGAGTCAGCGCATTCGCGCCTTGGCACCCACGCCACTGCTGGCATCAAAAAGTTCGAAATAGTGAAGGACTTCGTTTACCTTGGATCCAGAATAAACTCCAACGATAATGTCAGCCTAGAAATCCTATGTAGAATTACTCTTGCAAATAAATGCTACTTTGGACTGAGTAGGCAATTGAAAAGTAAAGTCCTCTCTCGACGCACGAAAATCACACTCTAAAAGTCACTCATCGCTCCCGTCCAGCTATATGGTGCAGAGGCGTGGACACTAACAACATCTGACGAGGCTGCATTGGGAGTATTCGAGAGAAAAGTTCTGCGAAAGATTTGTGGGCCTCTACGCGTTGGCGACGGCGAGTACCGAAGAAGATTTAATGATGAGTTGTATGAGCTTTACGCAGACGTCGACATATTACAGCGCATTAAAACGCAGCGGCTTCGCTGGCTAGGCCACGTCGTGCGAACGAACGAAGACGCTGCAGCCCAGAAGGTATACTTATCGGCACCGGTCGGTGGAAGCAGAGGAAGCGGAAGATCACCCCTCCGATGGAAGGACCAAGTGGAGACGGACCAGCGATCTCGCGGGGTCTCCAATTGGCGCAACGAGCTATAGTGGACGGTCAAAATCGCTCAGGCTGTTAGATGGCCATTTAAAGAATAAGAAGATACAGCCCAAATTTTTTGGTATTCAAATTGTCATTTACGTTCGCGCATTTACTTGTATGCGTAAAGTAGTTTGATTTTGTCATATTACTTATAACTGACCCGCAATGTGCCATTTTCTGTCCTTTTCGCATTTATTAAAATTTAATTGAAAGCTTGTAATTACGAGGTAAATATAGCTATACTTATTTAGCACATATGCGAATACTCATTTTTGTTTGTTGTTGTTCCCGTCATGTGTATTTTTTATCGGTCCGTTGTTGCGCGTATTATATCATGTTATTAGAAAGTTTGACAATTCTTTCCCGCACACTTCATTATCATACGTAGACCACAGAAAACTGGTGAGACACACATTACGGTAAGGTGAATAATATTAAATTATTTATAATATTATTAAATACTTCGCATTATAACTCATATTGCCACTTGCGAAGCGAATACATTTGGCGAGCCGAGTTCGTCACACCCAAAATTTGCCTTGTGAGTGGCGAGTGAACTTTTTCGTCAGTCATGTGATGTTGCCATTCAAACAAATTCAATAAGTTACCCGAATTTGACGGTTCTATCTTTTTTATGTACATATTTATTTGTGGAAAATTATTCTCCATCAACGAAACCAGTTTTCCAAAGTGTTGTGGTGCTGTGCGTCTCATTCTATAAACTGCATTTTTTTCAAAAATTAAATACTCGATTTATATTGGAACGATTTTCCGTCATCCCTTGTCAATTTTTGTTTGTTTACAAACCGGTTTCGGCGATCCGCCATCTTCAGTGTAAGTTTTCGTTCTGATCTGTGTCTATCTGTTGTCCTGTATTTATAGTTCGAATGCTGTAGGTAAAGTTAGTATGCGTGTATATAGTTCGTGCGTTAGGTTCGTGTTTCGCGAATATTCCCGAGCAGCAAGCTGCAATAGGGTTGTTTTGACACTCGTTTATTGTACAGGTAATGCTGAATGTTCTCGAGCGGCAACTCGTTCATTAGTTTGTGGGTTAACGAGTTGCCGCTCGAGAACATTCAGCATTACCTGAAATTACAGCATTGCCTGACAAACAAACTAATAAACGAGTGTCAAAACAGCCCTATTGCAGCTTGCCGCTCGGGAACATTCGTGAAACACGAACGTAACGCACGAACTATATACACGCATACTAACTTTACCTACAGCATTCGAACTATAAATACAAGACAACAGATAGACACAGATCAGAACGAAAACTTACACTGAAGATGGCGGATCGCCGAAACCGGTTTGTAAACAAACAAAAATTGACAACGGATGACGGAAAATCGTTCCAATATAAATCTAGCACTACTGAAGTGGGATTTAATAAGGAGGTACCAAAAAGCAAGTGTGTGCAAAGGAATTTATTACTTTTCCCATTACATGTAATTTGAAATTGAGAGTAATTTAATTCCTAAAGTAATGATTACTACCCAGCTCGGCCAAAACTGAAGTTGAAAAACACCTGAATGATTCACCACAGGCACGTGAGCAACCGTGTCCAGCATGAAATAATCAACATTTGTTACCACCTCATCATGGGTTACAACATCGATCAAGTGAACAAATTGAAGGGTTCAATTTGTCTTCGCTACTTGTATAAATGCGGAGCAAAGTTTATCATTCATTGTATTTTATTGCTACCACCGATTTCACTGGGAGGGAATAGGAACTGCTTACCTTGATTTCTAAAAACGAGATTCATGATGCGATAAATGAAAATGGACACCTATTGGAAACTCGAGTGAGGATTGAAAAGTTTTTATAAAACCAGAGCGGTAGAACAGCATGAGTCCTTTTCAACATATCTCCATTCGCAACCAGCAGTAATTCGCGCTCTTGAAGTGGTTTTCGTCAACTGGAAAGGCCAACGACTTCGTCTGTAGCTTTCCAACTGCTTTCAGCTTAAAAAACCTCAAATTTCCAGATATCCATGCGTATTTTAGGCTCGGAGCATTCTCTCACATTGTCTCTAAATCGAGAACTTCAAGGACAAAATCAAGGAGAGGCTATCACATTGACTGATGCTGCGAAACAAATTTCGATGGAAAGAAGAGAAAAGGCTGCGGGGGAGTTCAGACAAATTTTCAAAACCGTGAGCGAAATTACCGAGCAATACGAAATTGAATTGGGAAAGCTAAGGATCGTGTGGAAACAGACCCAACGTTCCAACGTACAAACTGATTCAGTTAAAGATTATTTCCGTATAACCATCTGCAAACTGTATTGTTTCTGATACAATTGCAAAGTCGATTTATGAATAACCGCATTATTTGATCACATTTCGCTGGTCTACTTCCCAACAAAATGAAAATTTTCGAAGAAGACTCCTGCGCTCAACTATTCCAAGCATACGATTCCCGCGACATCTGGATGAACGAAGTACAACTTTTTAAAAGAGAAAAATCACTCAAGGAAGAAGGGAAAAATAACTCAATTGAAGCACTCGTTATTTGTAATGAAAATGCGTTTCCAAATGTTAACTAAGTTGTTATGATAGTTTTCAGAATTCGTAAACTTTCTAATGTCATTTTCTTTCGTGTTTTATTTTCTACACCTATCATGCGCGCATTCATCACCTGTATGATCGCTGTTTTTCAGGTGTTGTGCTAGTGCAGTAGTTATCTTTCCATTTTTTTCATGTATTTAATGGATATGCCTTTTGAACTCAATTCGGCTATACTGTCGTCTAGTATTTTGTCAAGGATGATGTCGGCTATGGTAGGGGATAAAGGATTACCCATTGGCATTCCATATATTTGCTGATATATTGTTTCATCAAGCAGAAGTCGAAAATAGCTAGAAATGGGGCAGGCTAATTGTTGTTTCATTTTGAAGAGTTGACCATTTTTGCATAATTGTCCGGATTGCGAGTTGAATCGGTATATTGGTCAAAAGTGATATTATATCAAAGGATACAAGTATTTCGTCGTCCTCAATTTTAACCTCTCACAGTTCTTGTTGCAGTTTAAGAGAGTTTTTAATGTTATAGTTTTCAGACACAATGTTTTTTAAAATTTGTTCAATAAAGTTAGCCAGTTTGTAGCATGGGACGTTTACCGATGATGCGATTGGTCTTAGTGGAGTATTTTCTTTGCGGTGGCTGTATGGCATGTCAGTTGGTGTCTAGTTTTTGCGTCAATGTTTTTTTGTTTGTAAATTTTATTTACCAGGGCATTATTCTTTCATAACAATTGTTGTGTCGGGTCAATTCGCATCGTCGTGTATGTATGTTTGTCACTTAAAAGAGTTTTTATCTTATCTTTTAATTCATTTTTGTACATTATCACAGTTTTGTTGCTGGCGAGAAAAAATAAAAGTCCGAATTCTCTGATTATTTTTGTCCGGATAAGAATAAAAGTCCAGATATAATTTTTTCTATGGACTTTTATTTTAAAAGGAATAAAAGTCCAAGTACTTGTCTAGTTTTGCCGGAAGATGGTAAATCCGTCTCTTGAGATAGTTTACGAAACCATAAGCAATGAGGGGAGTGCATTAAGAACCCACGTTACTTTAATAAAAGTTTTAAATTTTTGAAAGCCAATTTCAAAAAGTTAAACAAAGAGCTTTCTAAGATTATCTGGTCACTATTCAAAGATGATGTCGAAAATGTCCATATTTTATATTTATTTAAAAAGTTTTGTATATATTAAAGCCTTAAATTGGTATACATCATTTACAAATTGGAAATTATTATTTACTTTATGTATTTACTTAAACTAAGTTTACAATTATAAAATAAATACCTAGATAAGTAGAAGTAGAGTAGGAAAATCAGGGTTGAGCATAGTGCACTACATTTACTGGTTTCACTAGCACAATTTTTTTAGTGATAGTTAAAATTGAAATTCACTATCACTAATTTTATAGTGATAGTGAAAATTCAAAAACACTATAACGAAATATTTAGTGATAGTGAAAATAAATTGCACTACCACTTGGAAAATGCACTAAATTACCACTAAAATTAGGAAGCTTAGGTTGATAACCCATGTTTGCAAGTTACCTTCGTATATAATATAATAGTTTATAATTATTTTTCATGTAAATAAATAAATGCATCAAATAAGTATGTATATGTTTGAAGTTCTAGTTTTTTAAATTTTTATTTGCCTTCTTTAATACCAGCATTTCAAAATTAGAGTCATTGAGATTTTGCCTCGTAGATCTATTAACAATTCCTGCAAAGGAAAATAGTCTTTCCACTGACGCAGAGGATGCAAGAGCTGTGTTATATTTTAAGAACATCTTTCTAATTGTGGGAAAGTGAGGTAAAGCATCAATGTTGCTATCATCATCGATCAAGTAGAAATCTACTTCGGTTGATATGGCTCCGCCATGTGAGCTTATATATGGACTTGTATCTAAAGAATGAAATTATTATAAACAATACACAGATTGGCTTTATTCAATCAAATACCTTTAGCGTCCTTGTCGAATTCCAGAAATAGTTTAGTAGCATGCATGGAAGCTTGCGAATTATTTTCACCCTCAACGGTATTATTTTAAAAGTCAGAGTGCAAATACAAATATTTTTCAAATCTTTCGAGTTACTTGGACTCCATTCGACTATTAACTTCGGTGAGAAATTTGAGATTTTCGGAAGCTAAACGCCGAATTTTTATTTTTATGGACACCAATGTGGGTATGTATGTATGTTAGTACAAATTATTATTAGCGATCTTTACTGTGTTGTTGGTAACAGTGACACATTTACCTTTCAACATTTTCCATTGGATATCAAATCAAATTTTTAGTCAAATATCAAGTTTAGTGATAGTGCATTTTGTCGTGATAGTGCATTTTGTAGTTATAGTGCAATTTTTCACTATCACTAAAAGGGATAGTGATAGTGATTTTTAATTTTCACTAAAACTAATATTTAGTGATAGTTATAATCAAAAATCACTATCACTAAAAAATAGTGGTAGTGCATTTTTATTGGTAGTGCAAAATTTGCCCAACCCTGAGGAAAATATAATAGGATAAAGATAGATAAGTCAGCAAGAGTATTTGTAATATATGACGAGATATCCACACTGCTGAAGAAATTTAGTAAAACACTTTTGAAGTTTCCCTTATTTAGCCCGACTTTAACTGCCTCGGGAATAGAGTTCCAAAGTCTAACAGCGCTAATGAAAAACATTCGGCTGGAAGTCAGATAACTGTTAGCCCAAGAGGCAGCGGCTTTTTTTTCAACCAATTTTATAAAGGCTGAGTTTAAAACTATGTGTTGTAGTCACGTTCCCAATAACGAAACCGACCGTCAGTCACAATACCATCGGTGGGTGCGGGGGTGGGAGGCTGCGGAAGTCGTGAAAAAAACCACTTTCTGAACCAATTTTATAAAGGCTGAGCTTTTGTATATATAAAATATATGTTATTAAGAAACTAAAACCAACCGTCAGTCATTCCGCGGGCGGTTTATTATGCGTCAGTCAGGCACCTGAACTTGACAAAAAAGTGCAAATTTCAACCAATTTTATAAAGGCTGAGCTTTTGTATATATAAAATATATGTTATTAAGAAACTAAAACCAACCGTCAGTCATTCCGCGGGCGGTGGATTATGCGTCAGTCAGGCACCTGAACTTGACAAGAACGTACGAGCGCACTCATGTAATTATACGATGCGTTGGATTTTCTATTCAACAGACAATCAGTTGATGATTGTTATCACACTTCATCGGTCTTCTCAGATTTTGATGATTTTTGTACAGTGTTTGCATTGCTTAAATTCACTTTACATATTCCATGATATATTATCTCTTCGTTTCTTCCGCTCAATTCCGCGATTCTATTGATCAGTTGCTCATCACCTGCTTCATTAGCAATTGAAATAAAACTTTGTATGCTATCTGTGGTATGCAACGGCTGCTCTTCGCCATTGCATTTCTTACGTCTTTTTTGACATAAAATGCAGATATAACTACTCGATTCTTCAGCAGAATCCGAGTCGTTTTCCTGTGATGGCTCACACACCTCTGTTTGTTTTTCAGGTGTACTTGTTGTAGCATTTATATCACTTTCGTGTTCGCCTGTTGCTTGCCTACATCCGCTTGGTCCCGCCTCATTTATTTCACTTGCAGGTCCGCCTGTTGCTTGTGGAAGTGCTTCCGTACATCCGCTTAGTCCAGCCTCTTCAGTTATACTGAAATAAGTAATAATAATATCACAAAATAAATAAATGTGATAACATGAATAAATAAAAATATATACATAATTATACAAGCTAGAAAGGTTATAAAGTTATACTTACTCAGCTATCTTCGGAAGGGATGTAGATTCCATAAGTTTCCGATACCTCTTTGATAGGGCAGTAAATACGCGATAACATTTGGTATGATACTAGTGGTAACCAGAATGAAAACGGTAAACGACAAGCGGCATCTGTCAAATTATTTTTACACGTGTTCTTATGGGGAGGAATTTTTTGAACACGACGCGACAAAGCGGCAATCAATCACAGATGCCGCTGTCGCCAGATTAGATCTAATTCTATTTTGACAAGCGGCAGATGGTGGCGTTTGGTTTTTTTGACAATAAAAACGAAAGGAAGAGTAAAATAACTAGTAAAATAAGTTCCAATTATTACAGAATATGTCTCTTTCACACTTTTTGCAACATTTTTTGCTACTTTTCAAGATGATTCGCACCTGTCGCCCCTGCTCTCATTATAATCATGTCGCCAATGCTTGACGGCAAATATCGTCAAGCTTCAGTTTTTCGTCGTTGTCGTTCGCCGCCGTCGTGTTCATTGTGGACGGGCCTACTGTTCAATGTTATTCGGTTCAGGCGGCATTTTTATATCTCTCATTGTAAGATTGTAGTCTTGCCGAATTTTTAAAGTATTTTTACATTTCTGCAATGTATCAGCAGTAAACATGTTCAAATTTAGCTTTTTTACTTTGCAAAAAACACAAATTGTTTTCGCTGGCGCCATGATATTTTTAAAATATTGCTTACGTTCACTATGTTACGATATCGCTTTTTAACTGACTATGGTAAACGAGAAAACTCTTTTATATATCGCCGTTCTTCTGTAAATTTTGCGACAGGTCAATTTTGTGTTTTTCAATATATTCAATATTTCACTACTCACGCTTATCTATCTAACCTAAATGCTTGCGGTTACATGTGTGCAAACAATGTGTGGCGCTTGCATAAAGTGATAATTACTACTTAACTACTTAAAGGGCGTGCATTCTTTGTAGTTTCCATAGAGGTTACTGTATGACCGCCAACGCATACCTACACATTGACACACAGGCACTCGCTAAACAAGGACACGCTTTCGCAAAAATCGCGATGGTATAAAACCGCAAATTTTGAAGTGGGCAGTAGGTACTTCCTTCTTCCCATGAAAAGAATCATTGGGATTTTCCAGCGATTAAAGAGACGCGATCTATGTGACCTTGGGCATAAAGATAATAACCATGCCGTTACGCCCATGTTTTGATGTGCACTAAAGCATTGCAAAATAAAAGACGTGCTAATGCATATGTGACAATTTAGAGCAAATCGAACCATTAAAAACATTTTGCTCGAAAAGGTCCACTGTTCATAAAACGAGAACACTAAATATTAACAAAAGCAAAGGGCTACCAATGTACCAAATTTCAAGCAAATCGCATACAACATTTTATACATATGTACCTAATTTGGCTTAAACATAAGAAGCTCATTTGAAACCTGAGTTCTATTGGAGAAAAGTCTTCAATTACATGAGTGCGCTCATACGTTTTTGTCAAGTTCAGGTGCCTGACTGACGCATAATCCACCGCCCGCGGAATGACTGACGGTTTGTTTTAGTTTCTTAATAACATATATTTTATATATACAAAAGCTCAGCCTTTAAAAATTGGTTGAAATTTGCACTTTTTTGTCAAGTTCAGGTGCCTGACTGACGCATAATCCACCGCCCGCGGAATGACTGACGGTTGGTTTTAGTTTCTTAATAACATATATTTTATATATACAAAAGCTCAGCCTTTATAAAATTGGTTCAGAAAGTGCTTTTTTTCATGACTTCCGCAGCCTCCCACCCCCGCACCCTCCGCTACCAGACTGACTGACGGTCGGTTTCGTTATTGGGAACGTGACTACAACACATAGTTTTAAACTCAGCCTTTATAAAATTGGTTGAAAAAAAAAAGCCGCTGCCTCTTGGGCTATGTATTTAGGAACAATCAATTTGTTATTTCTTTGCGCCCTGGTTAGCTGAAGTTTGTCGCACAAATACTTGGGAACTTTCCATTCAAGCTATTTATACATAAAGATGCAGTTTCTCGCAGCCAAATAGTTCCAAATATGACATCCTAGAATTTTATCACCCCAGGGTGATATGTGATCATATCGGCCAATGCCTGTAACATCCACCCTGACTAGATAATCCTTAGTATCCCATAAATCTAGACTAGCCTCTTTTCGAGGAAGTCACTGATCGATTAGTACATATTTGATTTCCGGTTTGAAATTCTGAATTCTGAACAAAATTCTCTCATGCGATTTTTTTGACAGAAGTGGTAGTACGTTTATCTGCAAACAGTACTACCAACTGAAGAATTGTTTTATACAAGTAGGATATGGGGGTCTAAGTTTGCTTTTCGGAAGCTAAAATCTTTCTTTCCGTTTGGAGCATCAATCAGGCAAGTTGGAAGAACTGCCTGCCTTAATAAATTTGTATATGCGCATATAGGACTGGTGAGTTAACTCTTTTCGAGTATAAAATGTTCTTTTTTTTAAATACTTTCTTCAAAAGTATTTTGAACTTTTACTGTTTTTAAGTATGAGAAAAAGAAGAGATGGACCCACCATTAAGTAAACCGAAATTGTCAGGGCGACGAGCTGAGTTGATTTATCCATGTCCGTCTGTCCGTCTGTCCATCCGTCTGTCCTTCCGTCTGTCTGTTTGAACGCAAACTAGTCCCTCAATTTTAGAGATATCTCTATGAAATTTGGTATGGAGAAGCCATTTTGTATTATATTAATCATTTGTCGGAACCAGTAAGATCTGACCGATACAACGCATAGCTCCCATACAATCGATTGTTCCGATAAATGGGTTTTGGCCTATAACTCTTGCAATCACAAAGCTAGGAGAGCGAAATTTCGCAGGTTTAGTACATATTATATCTGTAACCTGTAGTGAAAATCACCCAGATCGGACCAACAAAACATATAGCTTCCATATAACCGATTGCTCCGATAAATGTGGTTTGGCCATGTAGGACACTTAAAAAAGATATGCGTACACTTAAGAAGATATGCGTATTGAAAATTATAAAGCCTTCGGCACAGCCGAAGACAGCCCTTTCCTTACTTGTTTTTATATTATCTATAGTCCCATCAGAGGAGTTCCAATAGTTAATTCCCTATACCCCAATTAATCACCCACATTACTTTGTACACGATTACAACAACAGGTAATATACATCGATTAGCCTTTTCTCTCTATTGTAGTTTCATTAGTTCTTTTATTTCCTATCACCCACCCAAAAATAGGAAAATCTGGCTCCCAGTGCCCTCTACGCATAGACGCAGGCAAAATTTCAACAGCCGTCAGTCGCGTGATGGATGGGGATGAATCCACTAAACGCTAGTGAACAGCAAGCAGTAAAAAGTGAAGAAATTAAAAGTGTGAGAGCTAGTTGGCACGTGTGCAAAAATCAACAAAAAAAAAAAATCAAAAATCGGTGTTAAAAATAGGCTTAAAAATATGCTTCATTAGTGGTATAAAAAGTCTTAAAATTAGGCTTAAAACTGTAGTTAAAGAACTACTTAAAAATATTGTTAAAAACGGCGTAAAAAGATATCTAAAAAGGTTATTAAAACGGGTTAAAAAATGCCTTAAAGTAGGTGGGAAAAAAATAAAAATTAAACTTACTTAAAATTAGGCTTAAAAATATAGTGAAAAAACTGCTTAAAAAAAAAAATAGATATATATGTTTAAAAAATGCTTAGAAAGATGCCTTGTGTTTTGAACAAAGCAACCCATTCATTCGATTTAAATTGAATTTAAAAATTGTGGTACAGTTGTGCACAAAAGTTATATGGTACCAAGGGAACTTATGAGGTTTTGCACCTAAAGACTATTCGGAAGTCCAGAAAAGTGTAGAACCTATAAAAGCAAAAACAACAACTAAGAAAAATGGGCATGAAGATATGCTAAGCCAAGAAACAGTGACTTAAGCAAGTGATGTAAATTTTTTTTTATATAGTTATAAAAAATTTAAATTAGTGAGATAAAGTTAAAGAGAAAAAAAATATTTAAAAAGAAACCACAAATTTTTTTTGGGTTAAATTTCATACGAAAAAGAGAAATATAATTAGTAACGTAAAACAAGAAAGAAAAAGAAATGAAAATGAATTAACGAAATAAAAGAAAATTCAAAAAATGTTTAAAATTAACTTTCATATTTAATTAGTGAATAGAAGCAAAACCGAAAAACCCCACATATTCGCTTTTGCATTTAATTGGCAAAATTTAGCATCACTACAAATTCTTAATATTCAACTCTAATAAGAATTTAGTGATACCATCAAAACCTGTTTGGCGAATGAGGAAATGTAAACATCGAAAACAAAGATATCTACATACATACATAATTTTTCCCCAAAAACTTTACATCATACAAACTACTGCAACAACCGCACGAAAGGCCTTTCTACGCTTTGCTGCTAGCTGGTAAGTGGGTTAATTAGCCACCCTTGCATCTCACACGGAAATGTTATCATAGAGCAAACCTCGCTCACCCACATACATATGGAAATTTGTTTTCGAGTGATGATCAGTATATAGGGTTTTTGGTTTTGGGCTTTGAAATGATTAGACGGTTTTTTTTTAATATTCGATTACCTATGTATATAAATCGAATTTTTTTCTAAGTAAAGTTTAATATATGTATGATTAGGCATATAAATAATTACTGTTTTGGGTTTTTGGAACGAACCACGAACATCGGCATGGAAACAACAAAGAAATAATTTTTCTAAGAACATATACCAATAGCTAGATAGCTAAATGAATAGCAATTTTTTTTGTTTTTGTTGTTATTGGTATTTTCCTGTGTACATAATTTTCAACAACACAATGATATTTTAGTAGTTTTAAGTTTCTTTTTGTAAACATTGGTTTATGCATTAACAATTAAGATACATACACGCATACTTAGCTGTTCGAATCAATACAAATAAAACTAAATAAATATGTGAATTGTACTATTTTACGCACACAAGCGAATATTCAACTAGTCTTATTTACTCCCGGCAGTAATGATAACAGTGTGTGAGTAAAAATATTCACCTCGTTTCCTTAGGCATGGTGAGTAGTCAATTATAATGTAGAAGGTAGTATGCTTTAGGGGTTTTCCGGATATCATTACTTTGGCCATTGAAAACCATGGTAGGGTGGGTTGCGAGCCACAAAACCAAATAACAGCTTTGGTTTAAATAAGTTTGGTGAGGTTGAGAACTTCATTTATTGACCCCCTCATAATTATTGTAGTGTAAGATATCGGTCCAGAAGGTACATAATTCTAATCGTATTGACGACTGGAATTATTATTTTTCTGGTAATTAAGTTTTGTTTTAGAGGGACTCTATAATAAAGTGTACTGCTGGTGATAGCTTCGAGGATTGATAAGAACCTCCCCAGCCACTGAAGCCTAGCCCCTGTCAATGGGTCCCGTCCGGCTTTCTTTGCTGTTACGACATTTCACATGCCTATCAGCAGGATTGTTACATTTTTGGCGCCCAACGTGGGGCCATGCAGGTTTGTTGTTTATGCGCATCCGTCGGCTGACCAGAATGTCTTAGTAAACTTAAATTTGTTAAACTTGATAACAACTGTTTTGGTCCAAATCTGATTATTAAATTTCATTCCATAGTATTTGTTAGTATTTCTGTTTTAGTGTCAATTATACAGGGTGGCTGGATTCTTCGAATAATTGGGATAGATCCGAGTATTTTGACCGCTAACCTGATGGTGTTTTTTTTTTAATTCCCATCGGATTACCCACCATATCCCGCCCCACCGGCGCGAGGGGCGTATCCGCATAACGCGCGGGTTGTTCGTTCGCGCCGAGTCATTTAAAGACTTTGGTTTGTTAATCGTCGAGATCTAAAACTGCTCAGCTACAGAGAAAACCTCATCAGCTAAGTAAAGTAAATATAAGATAGATTACATACATAATTAGCAAATAATTAGTTAACAGAAGAAAGTTATTGTTAAAAATAAGACTCAAAGAATAAGAAAACAATTTGTTACTAAGTATTTAGGGGAGAAAGAATTGATTTTTTATGCTACAGAGTGAGTCCAAAATATTTTTTTTTAATTGGTATTTTGTTGTTTTTTAATTAAGATTCAATCATCAAAATTTTGCATAGGAAGTCTGGATTTCAACTTCAGTGTTTTTACTTATTTTCCATTCAAGGTAATTAAATTTCTCAGAGTTTTCTAAGCTCATTTACCAATACCCATATTTGTGTTCTTTTATTCGTATGTTCCCCATACAGGCGCGTAGCCAGAAAAAAATTTCGGGGGGGGTTTTGGCCAAAGTGTCAGTAAATAAGAATTACCTGTAAATACCCACATACATATTTATATTTTTACATATTACATATTACATATTTATACTTATATTTATTTGAATTTTTCCTCTTTCTGCACGGCTAAAAACTTTACACATTTTTTAAAACTTTTTGGTAGTAAATTCCAAACCTTTCAATTACCGACACAAATTCTAAATTTCTGGCGGTTTTTATTTAAAACTTAACTGGGATAAACAAAAATACAACAAAAGTCGTATACACAGCGCATATGTGCACTTTTCGCACAAAATTCATGAGTGCGCCGTAGCTCAGTAGGTAGAGCATTGCGCACTGATTTGGCGCACGTCGGTTCGAGTCCAAACATTTAAAAAAAATAAAAATAAAAAATTGTTAACATTTTCGGTTTAAAATTTAAATAATTTTTATTAGGCGCATTTCTATGACAACCGGCGTAACCGTAATCCTAAACCAAATTTTGTTTGGTCATACACCTAGACCAGTATATCTGCGTTCAAAGGGTGTTTTTGCAATGTCCAGTAAAATTAACTTCTTTAGACTAATTTCATTAAAATTGCCAAAAATCGAGTAGTTCTTCTAGCGGCTTAAGATTGGTATCTTTGTTCACTTTAATTGAACGGGCCACAAAACTGCATACTCGAAAAAACTCTAAAATATTTTTCGAGTTTTCTTGAATTTTCATGAATTTTCCGCAAAGTTCTTAACTTTGAGTTGCAGTATTTTTATTGTGTTTTTACACATTCTTTCATACAAAAATAATTAAATTAGTCAAAGGAAGTTAATCTTACTGGAAATTCCAAACAACACTTTGAACGCAGACTGGTCTAGGTGTATATATAGCCCCAAAAAGTTTTAAATCTAGGCTAAAACTTTTAGCAGTGTACATAACAATATTTATTTTTATTGTTTGTTATGAAATTTTGTTTAGAATTTCTTCAGGAGTTACTTCAAAAGTAGAGTGGATATTGAATAGAGCCGAAAAATTTCTTGTGTCAGAACCTCTTCTACTTTTCTACTGGAAAATTTTTCAAAAAAGCGCTCTGCGCAACTCTGGCTTTGGCAAGAAGTAAATATTTGTCGCTTTGTTTCTTGAAGAAAAACTGAAGCTTCGGAAAAATAAAAACAAAACATATAATAAAATAACATTGAAATTCATATAGAAAGCGGCAAATTGCAATTATTCAACATGCAGAACGGAACGTCAAAACAAAAATAATTGAAAATATTTCTTGAGCATTTTCTTTTCAACAGCATACCTACACTGAAAAAAAAATCTACAGTAAACGGCCGTCAAATTGATAGTAAACCCCGTCATTTTTCGTCCAACAGTGGGTAATATAAATTTTGAAAGTGAGCCCCTATCATTCTTCGAATATACTATCATATTGACATGAATTACTGTAAATTTTAAAGTGGACTCATATCATTATGCAAAAATCACATGTTTTTACTGCCAATTTTACAGTAATTACTGTAATTTTTACAGTATTACCATCAATCGCTTGAAAGTGGTTTTGATATGTTACTTTCAATGTGCACTTTCAACTTTTTTATTTCAGTGTACCGGGCTTTTACTTTTAAACTTTTATCCCCTGACAAGTATAAGTACAATTTAATTTATTAATTTTTTTAACCTCTTGGTCATTTTTTTGGTTAAACTTATGGCAACCGTGACTACCATAACGAGAGACACTCATTTTTACGATTTTCGTCCTCTGTATTCATAACTCGAAAAGCAGTTAATTTAAATTTCAACAGACTTGAGTTCGCATGACTCTTGCTGTTGTTAACATGCTATGTAGATGAGATGCTAAGTTGATCTTATGCAGAGCAAGTCTGCTCGAGTTTCTTAATGCGACAAATGAGTGAACCGTTGCAGGAATTTAGTTGTGACCTCTCAGACTTGCTCTGATAATTGATTAGCGACTACTAATATCTTCTCTCAGTGTGAAATATTATTTAATTTTATTCTTTCGTGTTTTTATTTTGCAATTAATGCTAATTTCTTAACAGGGGGTTTAAAAGTGAATAGAGTAATTATTCCAGTACAGAAGTATATTTTTTAATTTTCGGAAATTTCGGGGGGGGGGGGGGGTTTGAACCCCCGAAACCCTGAATACGCGCCTGTCCCCATAGATTAGCATAACTCAGCTACCCTCTCTATCGATTCCTTATATGCAAAAACTTTGTGGAACTAAGGCAGATCAGTAGTCATTTGAGCGGCTAAGCGACGGCGGTTAAACGGTGGTGAAAAATCCTCCATAGGATAGTGGAAACAAGTACAAAAACTAAAATTTTACTAGAAAAAAAAAAAAACAAAAAACGCAAAACGTGAAAACTTTGTTAGATAAAAGGAGTCCTCGTTGAGTAGGAAGCCTTGGGTCCTGTGAATGAATCCAATAACAAAAAAAAAAATAACATTTTTAAATTAGTTATTTAACTTATTTATAATTGAAAAAGTAAATGCTTTGCTAAAGATATTGGCATATTAAAAAAAATACGGAGGTTTTGACTTCTGTACAAACAAATATATAGCATATACATTTATACCTATCACGAGGAGGTACAGTCAATTCTACCTAAGTGAAAAAAGAAAGCCAATCAGAACAAAACAAAAAGAAAAACGTAAGGGTTATAATTAAAAAAAAAAAAAAAAAAAAAAGATATTTTATTGAAAAATTTAACAGAAAAGAAAAATAAATAAGTTTTTTTGCTTGAATAAACCAAAATAATAAATATTTAAACGCAAATAATTTTAATGGAAATTCGGAAAAAAAAATCACATAGATGTGAAAAAAAAGTTAATTTGGTGCAAAAAAAAAAAAAATATATCTATATATTTTTGATACTGCCTAATATGCATGATCGCATAAATATATGCCATAGTTGGTAACATAAAATCGGCTAACTAGTGAACAACGAAACAAAACAAAAAAATATCAAAAGCAAACAAAAGTACAGTGTCGGTAATTTTGATTAGTTACTAAACAAGCATACATAACTATCATAACAAACTAGCCGTAAGCTGTTATGTATAATCCCGAACAGGACAATGACAACAACATAACGATCTTAGTATAACACTCTCATCCCATCTCAATTATGCTCAACTAACAACAACTACGAAAGGCCTTTCATCGTTGCTGCTAATCGGTAAGTGTTTTTGATTCATTTCCATTACATACCAATTTATCTCTTTCGCTTTACATAAAATTGACTTTGTATCAATAACCCAAAACTGTACTCTCTTGGGTTTTAATTTGAGAATTCTTAAGATCGGAACACAATGTCATTTTTATGTATGCATTTATAATATCACTTTTGTTGTCATTTTCCTATATTACTATTTTTTTATGATTGTTTTGATACCATTGAAATTGAAACAAATGGTTTACCCTTTGGTTTTTTATGGATTTTTAGAACCAGGGTCCAGAAAGCTTTTGAATTCCTATTGCATAGTTTTGTTTCTTTGATAACAAAAAAAAAAAAAAGGTTCTTTTCTTCTACAATAAATTTAAACTTTAAATTTACAACCAAAACTTTTAGTTTTGATAATTTAGCGGTTGTAAATAATACAATAACAGTGATTTGGTATTGAGTTCAAATGTATTGGTAATTGCTAGGAACAAAACGGAAAAATTTCCTTGATTTTATGGCAGAAATCCAAAACAAAGTTGTGTGAATAACCATAATGTACTTTTTTGTTGTTGTACGAAACGTATAAACTTTTCCTACAATTTTTTTATGCACTAAATTCGTTTAAAAAAAAAAAAAAAAAATTATATCCTAATAGATTTTCGTTTAAGAAATGTAAACAACTAGTTTAAGAATATTGTCATGAACATCTACCAATACAAATACAAATGAACTTTTTGTTGCCTGCGATAATGTGCAAAATGAATATGTGTTAGTTTCTCGTTAATTCCTCAGGCATGGTGAGTTGAAAAATGTAGCGTAGCACACTTTTGGGGTTTTCAGCTTAAATTGACCAATGAAAACCATGGAGAGGTGGGTTGTGAGTCTACGGAAATCTTTGATTTTCGTCGCATCCGGGTGTTGGTAAGAACAACAACAATGGAGCCCTGTTTAATTGTATTTTGTTTATTGGTGTAGTATTTTTTTTTTGGTTTCTTTACGGGTCTTAGTCAGATGGACATGTGTATTTGGTTTTTTTAGTATAATTTTTTTTTCCGAAGTTCCAGGGACTCTATAATAAAATGTGCGAGTGAGGATAGTTTCTAGTTGAGCCAAGATCCCCCCCCAAACCACTGAAGCCTAGCCATAGTCAATGGGTCCCGACCGGCTCTCTAGTCACTAGCAAAAATGATTTTTAAATTTTCAAAACTCTTCCACTCAGGTCCGTTACAAAGATTAATTAGTTTTAAGCGACCCGTATACGGTGGTAAATTATACAAGGGATCCCAATAAAAATCTCTTAACGCAAACAGTAAAAACTGTTTCTGAACTGATTCAAGTCGATCTACATGAACTTGGTAACGCGGGTTCCGAATTATAGAACCGTATTCAAGAATTGGTCTGACTAATGTAGTAAAGAGAGCTTTAGTTACATAAGGGTCGCTAAATTCTTTAGACCACCGTTTAACGAATGCAAGAACACCTTTAGCCTTATTGACTGTCACGTTAATATGGCGGTTAAAACTGAGCTTGTAGTCCATAGTGACCCCCAGGTCAACAAAATCATACACTTCCTCAAGATTATAATTTTGTATTGCATAGGAAGCCAGCTGCAAGGTTCCACGCGAAAAACGCATGTATTTACATTTTTTAATATTAAGCGGCATATAATTTAAATCGCACCAAGTAACTAGTGAATCTAGATCTGATTGAAGCCTATTTCCATCTTCAAAAGTCCCAATTGACATGAAAACTTTACATCGTCAGCATACATTAACATTTTTGAAAACTTGATTACTGTAGAAATATCATTTATAAACAACAAGAGCAGAATCGGGCCAAGATGGCTTCCTTGAGGAACTCCCGAAGAGACATAAATGACATCGGATAAACAATTTTTAAACACTACTCTTTGTGTCCTGTCACTAAGGTAAGAAGATATCCAGCGATTGAGACCCGGCTGGAACCCCAACTTATCAAGTTTACAAATAAGTAAAGAGTGACACACTTTGTCAAAAGCTTTGCTAAAGTCGGTATAAATAACGTCGGTGTGCAGATTTTTTCTAAAACCATTTGTAACATGACTTGAAAACTCAAGTTAATTCGTAACGGTGGATATAGAAATTTAAAGTTCAATTTTTGCTCAGCTGTAAGCATTTAACTTCAACGTAATTTGGTTGGATTTTTCACATTATTGACGAAAGGTCAGATATGTTGACCACCTATTAAAATCATTGGATTAGATTCAGTGCTTTTATTTGTTTTAACAGCTTACTGGACGATAAAATATCTGATTAAAAACTGATTCTTACGGCAAGCATACATTTCATTATCAAGCCTCTGTTTTCCGAATTACACATCTTAGTCATTTGAACTAGGACCTGGCCAAATCAGCAAGGTTTGGATAAAATTCTTTTGAAGCTTACATCTGAACATTAGTATCCATAGCCCAATTTAAATATCAATTTAAAGACTATAGGTCTAATTTTGATATACGCGAACAAATCCGGAGTCGCAAGCAAAAGGTTGGAGAATCCTTTGAATCCTTTTATGATGCGATCTGTATAATGTGCGATCGACTGACTGTGCCGTTTGACGAGGAGGAGTTCATCGAAATATTAGTCAGGAACCTCAAACCCGAGATTAGACACGAAATATTGTACTTGAATATTCGCTCGGTAGCTCATTTACGCAAATTATGCCAAATGCGGGAAAATCTTTTAGGAAATGAGACCTATCGTCGATCCCAACCGCTGCGTAACTTTCAACCCTTACCAACTAAACGGAATATTTCCGCCACCAACGAGGATCTGATAGAAGAAGACGATGCAGATGAAGAGTTGCATGCCAACATAGCCGCGGTTCAACAAAATTCCAGTAAAAAGTGTTGGAACTGCGGAGAAGAGTCACATCATTGGCAGGACTTCCTTGCTAGTCGTACAATATTTTGTTATGGGTGCGGAGAACCGGACACCTACAAGCCACAGTGTGGCAAATGTACTCCCCGGCGGGTGGAAAACGCGTTGAAGGGTGCATTCCGAGGCAACCGCATGCACCCGAAATAAGCCATTTTAACATTCTAAATCGCCATCTCAAATCGGAAAAGTCTAAGTCCGAGATACAAAATAATAATAATAAGTTAAGTCGTCATAATGTTCCATTTACTGAGCGTTTAAGAAATTATTACGAGGTAAGGAACCGAATATTTAATGGGCCCGTAAAAGTTAAAGATAACCGAAACTCGAGAAGAATTCAACAGTATTTTAAAGATATTCGACCCGCGCGCCAACTATTACTTTCATCGGTGTTTGCTAATAACTCAGATGGTAGATTATATGCGAAGATAGATTTTTTGGATTTTTCAGAGTTAGGTTTATTAGATACAGGCGCAAATATAACGTGTATTGGATCCGAGTTAGCGAAAGTAGATTTTTCTAAATATAGAAAGTAAAACAGCTGATGGAAAAGCTCATCAAATTACCGGGTATCTAAAGGTAGTAATGGCGTATCAAGACATACAAAAGCGGATAAAAATTTTTATTTTACCATCGATCACCTCGCGTTTAATATTGGCATTGATTTTTGGAATGAATTTGGGTTAGCTCCGGGTCTACTTCACGCTATAACTATAGACCGCGTAACGGATAACAATTCTCTAGATAACGAGGTTGTGGAGGCGAACAATATGACAGCTAGGAGCATTCCATTAACAAAAGAGCAAAATCAGCAGTTGGAGGTCATAAAATCGATGTTTCCAAGTTTCGAGAAACAAGGGTTAGGCCGTACATCCTTGATCAAACACGAAATTGACGTGGGTGAGGCTAAACCTATCAAACAGGGATTTTACCTTGTTAGCCCGAATGTTTAAAAACTAATGTTTGTGCAAATCGACAGAATGCTAAGTTTAGGAGTTATTGAGCCAGCTCAGAGCCCTTGGAGTTCTCCTATGCGTTTAGTGGTGAAGCCAGGTAAAGTTCGGTTGTGCTTAGATGCGCGCAAGTTAAATGACGTCACGAAAAAAGATGCCTACCCTTTGCTAAGTATTGACGGTATCTTTGCGAGATTACCGAAGGCCAAAATTATAACCAAGCTCGATTTGAAAGACGCGTACTGTTCATGCCAAGCCTACTTAAACTTCAAATAAAACACAAACACCTTTTTTAATGTTGGGAAAATGTAACATGAAAAACCCAACCGTTTATTTCTTTCGCACTTTAAAATCACACTTCTGTTTCTCTTGACTTCTTCTTCTACATTGAGTGCTGGCAAGCGCAGTATTGCCAGCCTCTTATAATTTTGATTACATTAAAAAGGTTGCCAGAAACTACTAACTCGTATGCCAATACGATACAGTGCCGACGAAAACAGGATGTTTTCCTTAGTTAGCCTCCATTCTTGCAGCAGCTTCCTCATCTCAGCAGCCTTCTCATCTTTCGCAATCTTCTCGTCTTTATTAATTTTGTACTGAATTTCCTTCGCCTGTCACATCGACTGGTAAAACGCGAATCTTTTGTACCGGCCTCGTAGGTTGTCCTGTTGCTGTCTTCATGATCACTGACCGGATGCGTCTATCTCTACTTACAATGATTTCTATCACTCTTGCTATCGCCCGCTGTGCTGGTGGGAAATTCTCGCTCTTCAGTAGCACAACTTGTCTGACCTTAACGGGCTCTGTCTCTCTTCTCCATTTCTTTCGCTCTTGTGGTGTCACCAAATACTCCTGACTCCATCTTGCTCAGAAGTGATCCAAAATTTTCTCTCTATCTCTTCACAACCTAACGCCATACGTGCTAGGCTGCTGCTCTATCACGTAGGGAGAAGACAAAATAATTTGCTCTCCAACCAGGAAATGTCCTGGAGTCAACACTTGCATGTCAGTTGGATCATCGCTATGCGGATGGAGTGGGCGCGAATTCAGAATATCTTCTATCTCTGTTAACAGCTTAATAAACTGCTCATATACCATCCCTTTCATTCCTATCACTCTGACAAGATGATGCCTCATGGACTTAACTGCAGCTTCATAAATACCTAATTGATGAGGTGCAGCAGGAACCATGAAACGCCAGTCAGTGTCTCTCATATTTACATGGTCGAACACTTCCTTCGTTCGCCATGATTCTATCGCCCTTCTCAATTCCCTTGCAGCTCCAACGAAAGTGCTTCCGTTACCGCTATACATTCTCTCACATCTACCTCACCTACTAATGAAACGGTCATCGTAAGCTAAGAATGCCAGCTAAGCCAGGCCACCGACGGCTAGACTCCTCTCGTCTTAAGACATACAAAGATTGCCACCCAATGCTTCCTTTTCTCAATCATACCTTCTCTATCTATCACTCTTATTTCAAACGAACCAGCGTAATCTACCCCTATGTAGAAACGGTTTATCCATTTGCACTCTATCGCCTGGTAAATCAGCCATGAGCTGTTGCTCATAGCAACGATTATATCTGACACATACCATACACTCGTGTATGTAATTCCTTGTCTCACTCCATTATTTCGGAATCCAAAATCTCTGCCTGATATATTGCATCATTACCTGTGCACCACCATGCCTTATTTCTCTATGTGCATGATCTACCATAAGCCACGCTTGCCTGGAACCATTCGGAATGATTCCGGAAGTCTTTTCTCATAATCTATCTCCGCAGGGTCAATTCGACCACCTACCAGAATCAACCCGTTCTATCGCAGATTGGCTCAAAGATTCTAGTCTGATTTTTTCAGGTAAATCCTTATTTTCCCTTAATGCAACGCCATTGACTTTTCTTCAGCCGTAGGCGTATGTGAATCTATCTTTCTCCTCTTTGATCTTCTCACATTCGCCCTATCTTTCACCTTACTCACAAGTCTTATCACATAGCTAAGAATATTGATCACCTTCTCTAGTTTGCTTACATAACCAAGTAGTGGAATATCTTTCACTAAAATATCGTCATAAATTTAAAGTTCTGACTTGGATGTCATTACCGTGTGCCCCTTCACCTCTACTTCTGTCTCTGCTGCCATATCTTTCCCAATGTCTCTAACTGGCCATTGCTCAACTGGTAAAGACAACCATCTGGGACCATGCAGCCACAGGCTGCTGTCCACCAATTCACTCGGCTGTAACCCACGACACAACAGGTCTGCTGGGTTGTCTTTTGTATTAAGTACCTCCAACAATTGATGTTAGTGTTGGTTTGTATTCACGAAACTCGATTTTCGACAAACGGCTTAAGATCACATGGAAACTTTCTGATCCAGTGCCATGTCACCAATGAATCTGTCCATAGGGTATACTTTACCATTCCCCACTCCATTGAATCTTTCACCTCTGTACAAAGTCTACTTAACAGCTCAGCCGCTGCTAATTCTAGCCTTGGAATGGTGACTGATCTTAACGGGGCAACCCGTGTTTTGGAAACCACACGTCTGTTGGTAATATCCCCTTCTCTACTCTCTGATCGTACATAAATCACGGCACCATACGCAGCCGAAGATGCGTCAGAAAACCCATGCACTTCTATTCTACTATCTCTAAATGTACCTAGCCATCTGTCAATCTGGAATTGCTCCAACATAACTATTTGCTGCCAATATTCTTTGAATTTGGCCTCCAAGTCATCAGTGACCTTCTCATCCCAACTAAGACTTAACCTCCATAAGTTTTGAATAATTATCTTTCCCAAAATAGTCACTGGCGATATGTATCCATTCGGATCATACAATTGAGCCACGCGACTCAATATTACTCTCTTGGTAACTATCCCTTCCAAATCAGGTGTCTTAACTATAAATGAAATGGTATCTTTCTCTACTAGCCACTTAAGCCCGAGGACTGATGTCCTCTTAGCTTCCATCAGCATCATTGAGTCATCCGCATCAGAACTCATGCTTTCTCCCAACTCAATAGAGTTCGACTTCCACTTTCGAAACTCAAATGCTCCACCTTTTAGGATAGCGTCGATTTCCTTTGCTAATTGGATGGTCGCTAACCCATCATCTTCTATAACTCTCGCTGCTCTCGGAAAGGAACCTTGATCTTCTCTCGCACACTGAATTACCGACCTCACCTCATTATGTGCCGACGAAGTCGTGCCATATGTGACGACTGTTAACCAGTATTGCTCTAATCTCTCTCTTGGACTTTCTCGCCAAAATATTCTTTGCAAATTCCATTGCGTTTTGGCTACTTTCACTTGCCTAAACATCATCTTGATGTCAGCACTAATCTCTATCTTGTGTCTCCTAAACCTCATTACTATCTCTGATAAGTCTCTCTGCAATTTTCACCTAGCATTTGAATATCATTCAATGATATTCCTCTCTCTGTTTGGCAGCTCGCATCAAATACCACTCGAAATTTCTTCGTTACACAATGATGTGGTATACAGTAAACCATCTCACCTAGCTTAGCTACCTGTGTCACCTTTCGCATGTGCCCGAAACTTTCGTACTCTCTCATAAACTCAATGTATTTGTGCCTCAACTCGCTCTCTCTCTCTCTAGCTTTCTTTCCAAGTACATGAATCGGCGCACAGCAATCTCCCAGGAACTACCTAGCTCTTGTTCTGTGAGTGGAATAGTGACCACGAAACGGCCTTTCAAATCTCTCTCATAGATTTTCAAGAAATTTTGCTCTACTGCCTCTTCTCCTTCTGGGCGTTTGTTGCACTTTCCTATCTCATCTAACTTCCAAAATGTCTTGACAATGTGATTCAATTCCTCGCAACCGTGGCACTCTCTCATACCCATCACTGCACCTGTCTCATTCCTGTAGCTTGTGAATGCGGACCAAACACCACAATTCCTAGCATGGTTTCATACTAGTTGTACAATCAATGTCTCTAGCCACTATTCCCACTATCACCTTTGCAAAAAACCGTACCCCTAACAATACTCATGGAGCTGGTCACCCAATATGCAGGATCTGCAAAGGGTATATTTGTTGGATTGTTTTTTGGTAAGAGATTCGAACCATCTCCTGGCAGCTTCATCTGCCAGTTACTATCTGCAAAACCCAAAACTCATCTTCAATGCTGTGCTCAGATTCAAACCAAAGTATGATCCTAATCTGAGTTTTCTTTCTCACTTCTACCGTATTACCATTGATGCCAATGATTTTATTAGAGGTTGGTACAACCTGTAATTTACACGAGATTGGGCTGCGCCCCTGTATCCAACAGCACCCGAAATGGACCATATCTGACCCCTTTCACATCTATTCTCAGGTTTGCTATTTGAGGATGTTACCATCAAAGTCGCCCCATGTATTCTTCAGTTTCTGCTGGTTATACGACACATTAACCTGAAGGTTTATCGGCTATTTCTCAACTGAACCTACTACCGATGCTCTCTCGGAAGGACACAGCTCCTCAATCTTTCTCTTTAGCGCTGCCTTGGTTTCGAAGTATGCTTCTTCAGCTACCTGCATACCGCGCTCTATCTCCTATATGGCGTTTGCTTCAATGATCCCTACCACGTCGCCATGATTATTATTGAAGCGCACTCATTGCTCCTCTAATCTTTTCAGACGTGCCTTCACCATCTCTATCTCCATCTCAGCCTGCCCAAAACTAGGGCCTTTTACGAACTCGCCTACACGCTTGATGGCATGTAAAGCTGAGGTATGTTTGTTCAAATCAGCCATTTTGATATCTATCTCAAAAGAAAGAAGCCAAACAACCAATAAATTTACTTTCAATATTGCAGTTAAACTTTCACTCTAAATCCTTTGTTCTGTTGTGTGATAAATAATGATAATTAACTGCCTTTAAATCTTTCGTAATTACCTTTCTCACATTCTCATTTTATACTTGCTGTACTTCGTCGTACTTTGCAATTCTCTTTCTCACTTTCTCTGGCTTGCAAGCTCTGTCAAACAATTTTCGAATTCCCGCTATGGATAATTCGACCTAGCACTCTATCGCTTCTCACAACATGCATGTTTTCGAATTCAAAGGAACTCGGAGACTATCTTTCATTTTGTGCTGCATGGTGCCCACTGTTCAATAACAGGTTAAAGGAACACACACTTTCCCCTCTTTCACGAAATGGCCGGCCATCAGGCTGCACATTCTTATTGCTATAACTTCTCGAAATTTCTACAAACTTGCTTATAAAAGCTCTCTATCTATCACTACAGCACAAAATCTTTCACTGCGTGTAATTTTCCTTTACACTCTATCACAATTTTGTATGGCATACGCCCAATGCATTTGCTTCTATACAACTATCACATCTTCACAACAGAACAAAGGCACTTTCACAGTTTGTATCTTATTTGACGCAGTGGACTGTAACTATCTCTTTATTATTTTATACTCACAGGTAGTTTTGAAATTTCCAAGCTAATATTGTCTTGTTTTCTCTCAAAAAATATATATATAAATATACAGGAACTGTATGAAAAATAAATGCTCACAAAAACACTTGTTACCGCTTTAAAAAATTGTATACGAAGTGAACTTCGTTTCAACCACCCTTAACTTGTTTCGCCGAACAACACATCAGCGCTCAACAGATCACGTTTCTTAAACTCAACATGTGCTAAGAACTCTATCCCCATTTTCACATTGCGCTAAGCGCTCTAACTCAACGTTGCGTTTTAGTATATAACCGCGCATGGGCAAACGCAATACAGCACTCAACCTATCGCGTTTCTTTTTCTCAACATGTGCTAAGCGCTCAATCGCGCTGTTGTGTACGCAAGTACCGACATGTATATCTATCGCTGTAGAACATGCACGCCACATGCATGTCCATATGCATATGTGCATCCTATTTACTTGCCTTCCAGAAACTTCGTTCAGGCGGCTTCTATCACAATATCACATATACGTGTATTCTTTCACATCTCTCACTCACTTAGCAATATTAAAACTTTTCACCGGTTTTATCCGGCTCTACATGGACCAAATGTTCATGCCAAGCCTACTTAAACTTCAAATAAAACACAAACACCTTTTTTAAGGTTGGGAAAATGTAACATGAAAAACCCAACCGTTTATTTCTTTCGCACTTTAAAATCACACTTCTGTTTCTCTTGACTTCTTCTTCTACATTGAGTGCTGGCAAGCGCAGTATTGCCAGCCTCTTATAATTTTGATTACATTAAAAAGGTTGCCAGAAACTACTAACTCGTATGCCAATACGATACACGTACTGGCAAATTGAGCTAGATGAAAAATCGAAACCTTTGACGGCTTTCACAGTGCCTGGACGGCCACTATATCAATTTTTAGTGATGCCATTTGGCCTCTGTAACGCGCCGTCAACCATGTGTAGGCTTATGGATGAGATCATTCCTCCTGAGCTTCGGCATTGTGTGTTCGGTTATCTCGATGACCTTTGTATCGTATCGGATACCTTCGAATCCCACTTGGCCGTGTTGATACGTATTGCTGAACAATTCCGAAAAGCTAATCTGGCCCTGAATAGTAGTAAAAGCCAGTTTTGTGTAACGGAAGTCAACTATCTTGGTTATGTCATTGGAAGAGGTGGAATCTCCACAGACCCTGCAAAAGTTGACTCGATTTTGTCATGGCCAGTGCCACGTAACTTGAAACAAGTACGAGGGTTTTTGGGAATATGTGGATGGTACAGGAGATTTATTGAAAATTTTGCGGAAATAACGTTCCCAATAACTGAGGTGTTGTCGACAAAGAAGAAGTTCGTGTGGACACCAGAGGCACAAGTAGCATTTGATAAACTTAAAACTTTACTTACATCGGCCCCTATTCTGCAAAATCCTGACATTACGAAAAAGTCTTATCTCCATTGTGATGCCAGCGATTATGGGATTGGGGCAGTGTTAATCCAGATGGCCGCAGATGGAACCGAAAGACCTGCCGCGTACATGTCGAAAAAACTGAATACCGCACAAAGAAATTATAGTGTGACCGAGAGAGAGTGTCTGGCGGCGATCACGGCCATTGAAAAGTTTCGGTGCTACCTTGAGCTACAAGAGTTTGAAGTCATCACGGACCACTCGAGTTTAATTTGGTTGCTACGCCAACAAAACCTTAGTGGACGATTAGCTCGGTGGGCATTCAGACTTCAAGGTTATAAGTTTACAATATCACACCGAAAAGGAAAAGAAAATGTCGTGCCAGATGCCTTATCACTAATACCAGCCGACACGTTGTTAGCGTTTCTTGATGTTATTGTCTCGCAAATGGATCTGGATTCGCCAGCATTTTGCGAGGAGGAATATGTGAAATTGAAAAACAGAGTTCTAGACGAAAAAGAGAAACTACCAGATCTACGAGTAGTGGACAAATACGTCTATATTCGTACAGAGCTAACACGGGTGTTCCGACACAAGAAAAAGAAGCGTGGAAATTGTGGGTACCGGAATCCCTACGCGAAGACGTTATTAAGTGTTCCCATGATTCGGTATTAGCAGCGCATGGTGGAATGAGTAAAACTCTGGAGCATATACGCAGATACTACTTTTGGCCAGGGTTAGTAAAGCAAGTAAGGGAATATGTTAAGAAATGTGAAACATGTAAAGAGACTAAGGCCCATAATCATACATTAAGACCAGAAATGGGGAATCAATCCATTTCTATACGTCCATTTCAAAAACTATATGTAGATTTACTAGGTCCCTATCCTAGAAGTAGAAAAGGCAATATAGGTATTTTGATTGTTGTAGATCACTTCAGTAAATATCATTGGATATGCTCTTTGCGTAAATTTACTTCTGTTGCCATTACAGAATTTTTATTAAAATAAATCTTTCATTCATTCGGCGTACCGGAGACTATAATAAGCGACAACGGTGCTCAATTTAAATCCAAAGAGTTCAACGAATTTTTAAAAGCGTATGGAATTCAACACGTCTATACCACATTGTATTCCCCACAAAGCAATGCATCCGAACGCGTTAATCGTTCGCTGATAGCAGGGATACGTGCTTACATTAAAACCGACCACACCAAGTGGGACGAACAGCTTAGTGATATATCTTGCGCATTGAGGAACTCAATCCATATCTCCATTAACTGCACCCCATATGAAGTTTTATTTGGCTACAATATGATTACACATGCATCGAAATATCGCTTATTAAAGGATCTAGGCATGCTGGAAGAACCTACACCTTCGATAACACCAAAGGATAAAACGGCATTGTTGCGAAACGACTTGCAAAAAGAATTGAAAAAGGCATATGATAAAAATGCAAAACAATACAATCTTCGGGCCAAGCCCATTGCGTTCAAACCAGGGCAAGAAGTTTTTCGAAGGAACTTTTCACAGAGTGACTTTTCCAAAAATTCTAATTCCAAATTTGCACCAAAGTTCATTAAATGTTGCGAGAAAGCAAAAGTAGGTAATCACTATTATCAGTTGGAAGATTTAACAGGTCGACTTATTGGAACATTTCATGCCAAGGATATTCGGCAATAACTTTCAAAATTCCGACTAACCTTCTTAAGCACAGCATCCACCCTGATAGATAATCCTTAGTATCCCATAAATATAGCCTAGCCTCTTTTCGAGGAAGTCACTGATCGATTAGTATTTGATTTCCAGTTTGAAATGACATTGTGCATAGAACAAAATTCTCTCATGCGATTTTTTTGACAGAACTGGTAGTACGTTTATCTGCAAACAGTACTACCAAATGAAGAATTGTTTTTGACAAGTAGAATATGGGGGTCTAAGTTTGCTTTTCGGAAGCTAAAATCTTTCTTTCCATTTGGACCACCAATCAGGCAAGTTGGAAGAACTGCCTTTCTTAATAAATTTGCATAGGCGCATATAGGACTGGTGAGTTAACTCTTTTCGAGAATAAAATTTTCTTTTTTTTAACTACTTTCTTCAAAAGTATTTTGAACTTACGTCCGCTTTTATTTTTATTTTTATAATAACTATAGTCCCATCAGAGGAATTCCAATAGTTAACTCGCTGTACCCCAATTAATCACCCACATTACTTTGTACACGGTTACAACAACAGGTAATAAACATCGATTAGCCTTTTCTCTCTATTGTAGTTTCATTAGTTCTTTTATTCCTTATCACCCACCCAAAAATAGGATAGTGATAGACCTAAAGAAGCGGAAAATCTGGCTCCCAGCTCTCTCTACGCATAGACGCAGGCCAAATTTCAACAGCCGTCAGTCGCGCGATGGATGGGGATGAATCCACTAAACGCTAGCGAACAGAGCTAGTTGGCACGTGTGCAAAAATCAACAAAAAAAATCAAAAATTGGTGTTAAAAATAGGCTTAAAAATAGTCAGAAAATATGCTTAAAAATATTCTATCAAATATGGTTAAAAAAACGACGTAAAAATATGCTTAATTAGTGGTTTAAAAAGTCTTAAAATTATGCTTAAAACTGTAGTTAAAGAACTACTTAAAAATATTGTTAAAAAAGGCGTGAAAAGATATCTAAAAAGGTTATTAAAACGGGTTAAAAAATGCATAAAAGGGGGTGGAAAAAAATAAAAGTTAAACTTACTTAAACTTAGGCTTAAAATTATAGTGAAAAACTAATTAAAAAAAATGTACTACAAAAAAAAAAAAATAGATATACATATATGTTTAAAAAATGCTTAGAAAGATGCCTTGTTGCACAATTAGCAGTGTTTTGAACAAAGCAACCCATTCATTCGATTTAAATTGAATTTAAAAATTGTGGTACAGTTGTGCATAAAAGGTATATATAAGTAGTGCCAAGGGAACTTATGAGGTTTTGCACCTAAAGACAATTCGGAAGTCCAGAAAAGTGTAGAACCTATAAAAGCAAAAACAACTACTAAGAAAAATTGGCATGAAGAAATGCTAAGCCAAGAAACAGTGACTTAAGCAAGTGATGTAAGTTTTTTTTATATAGTTATAAAAAATTAAAATTATTGAGATAAAGTTAAAGAGAAAAAAAAACAAAAAAAAATAAATTTAAAAGAAACAACAAAACGAGAAAAATTTCTTTCTGGGTTAAATTTCATACGAAAAAGAGAAATATAATTAGTAACGTAAAACAAGAAAGAAAAAGAAATGAAAATGAATTAACGAAATGAAAGAAAATTCAAAAAATGTTTAAAATTAACTTTCATATTTAATTAGTGAATAGAAGCAAAACCGAAAAAACCCCAAATATTCGCTTTTGCATTTAATTGGCAAAATTTAGCTTCACTAGAAATTTTTAATATTCAACTCTAATAAGAATTTAGTGATACCATCAAAACCTGTTTGGCGAATGAGGAAATGTCAACATCGAAAACAAAGATACATACATACATAATTTTTCGCCAAAAACTTTACAGCATACAAACTACTGCAACAACCGCACGAAAGGCCTTTCTACGCTTTGCTGCTAGCTGGTAAGTGATCATTGCTGCTTTTCCTATTTTCGTTGCGTAGGATTGCTTGTTGATAACAGTGACGTCATTAAAACTTGACTTTGCGCTCACAGTGAGCAGTTTGTTAATTAGCCACCCTTGCATCTCACACGGAAATGCTATCATAGAGCAAACCTCGCTCACACACATACATATGGAAATTTGTTTTCGAGTGATGATCAGTATATAGGGTTTTTGGTTTTGGGCTTTGAAATGATTAGACGGTTTTTTTTTAATATTCGATTACCTATATAAATCGAATATTTTTCTAATTAAAGTTTAATATATGTATGATTAGGCATATAAATAATTACTGTTTTGGGTTTTTGGAACGAACCACGAACATCGGCATGGAAACAACAAAGAAATAATTTTTCTAAGAACATATACCAATAGCTAGATAGCTAAATGAATAGCAATTTTTTTTGTTTTTGTTGTTATTGGTATTTTCCTGTGTACATAATTTTCAACAACACAATGATATATTAGTAGTTTTAAGTTTCTTTTTGTAAACATTGGTTTATGCATTAACAATTAAGATACATACACGCATACTTAGCTGTTCGAATCAATACAAATAAAACAAAATAAATATGTGAATTTTACTATTTTACGCACACAAGCGAATATTCAACTAGTCTTATTTACTTCCGGCAGTAATGCTAACAATGTGTGAGTAAAGATATTCACCTCGTTTCCTTAGGCATGGTGAGTAGTCAATTGTAATATAGAAGGTAGTATGCTTTAGGGGCTTTCCGGATATGATTACTTTTTCCATGGAAAACCATGGTAGGGTGGGTTGCGAGTAGGGTTGCCAGATTGGAACGACAGCAGACCCGGAGATTTTTTCTTGCTAAGGAGCCCCTTTTCTACTACTGATCCACTAGTAAAATGAATATATGTATGTACATTTTTTATTTTTATTTTCATTTGTTACATAGTTATTTCATATTGAGATCATAAATTTGTACCATATAGCGTATTCGTGTTTTTATAAAACAGTGTAATAAAATAAATAAACAAAAGAAAAAACATAAATTAATAGTATGTTAGAAAAGTAGAACATCTATGTGCATATTGGAATTTGTACTGTAAATTGCGCCTTTGTGAATTAAGGTAACGATATATAAATATATTATCAAATGAATTCATTTCATTAAATTTTTATAAAATCCATATCATTTTTTTGAAAATGAGTACTTTTCGTTATTAGATACTTTTTGTAGCAATTTGCGTTGTTGAGGCTCGTGTAAAAATTTTTCGAATTCATCATATGACATTTCATAATTTAACTTTGTAAATAATTCTGCTTTTACAAGTTCGACTCTCATCCTATTTCTCGAATCGGTCCATATGTTTGCCATTAAAGCAAATACCCTTTCGCAATATGCGTTGCTTACTGGTACAGAGAGGATTTTGCCAATTAGTTTTGGCAGTTCTTTGAATTCCGGAGACGATGCAAATATTTTTACCCATTTCATATCTAATGGGATATCAAGACCTTGAACTGATGAATAAATTTTTGAGAGCATCTGTAATTCGTCATACAAGTTGTCTTGGCTTATATCAAGTTTTACTGCGCATGCCGCTTTTAAAAAGTCATCATATGAACCCAATTCATTTTTTAAATTAATTACAGCGAAATGTTGAAATGGGCTGCTCTCAAAGTTATACCATTTCTCTAGGTACGAAATAGCTTTGGAATATACCTTAGTAACTTCAACTTCAAACGCGTGTCTTTTTTCGGGGTCAAGATGAGGCAAACTAGCATTGACTTTATAACCGAAGTATTTGTCTCGTAGCCTACTCTTAAGGTTATCCCGCAGTGAAGACATTATTAAATGTACATCTGAACTCAATACCGACTTTGACTCGAGTGGTTTAATTGCTCTTTCAAAAATTTGCATAAAGTGATGGACAAAATATAAGTAGCATTCAGGCAAGGTAGCAGTCTCAGTTAATAGATTTAAATTAGCATCGATTTGGTCCTCTACAAAACTCCAAATTATCTTATTTTTGTCATCTTGTCCCTGCTGGCGCAAGTATGTTTTTATAGCGGGCCAACAATTAATTATTCTTTCAACTGCAGGGAAAAGTGATAACCACCTCGTGACGACATGGCGCAATACAGTTTCGTACTTCATTTCTAAGAACTCAAAACATTCTTTTAATTTCTCTACTTTTTTTGAACTATTCGAAAACTCCGCAAATATTTTCAGAACCAAATTTTCGACATCGAAAGTTAAAAGCTTGCATGCATTTCTGGCAACATTATGAATTACGTGAGCATTGCAGTTACTTCTAACGATATTGGAATTTAGCGTTGTAAGTTTTTGATAAACGGATTTGTTTTCACCGTAATTTACTGCAGCATTATCTGCTGAATAAGAACTAACATTCCCAATATCAAGGTCATATTTCGCTAGACAATTGAGGATCTGTTTCGTTATTGCTTCAGAAGACTCATTAGGGTCTTCATAAAAATCAATAAATTTTTCCCTAATGCCCTTCTTTGTATTAAAATATTTTATAGCAATCGGAAATAATTTGCGATTACCTTTATTTGAGGCATCAATGGCAATTGAAAAAAATAATTTAGAGTCTTTTGGTACTGAAATTTCATTAAGAACCAATTCAAGTGATTGAGGAGCTAATATATTTTCAACCAATGCCTCCGCCTTGGTTTTTCCACATTTTACTTTTTTTGCAATGCTGCTTTCCGAAAATAATTTGCAGTTCAATTTAACTCCGCAGTCAATACTAATGTAACTGTGGTGATGACATACTCCATTATAAACTTGTGCTAATTCAGCTATGGCTACATTCAATTCATCGGGAGAATCTACAAAATTAAGATGTTTTTATTCGTCATCAATTAAAAAACGAATTATATTACCTTTTCTTATTAAAAAAGCTGACATAATTTCACTTGTTGCAACGTCCTTTGCTTTTTTGCGGTGCGAATCACTATTCAAATGGGTTTTTACTGCCTTTCCCCGTCGTGTTTCACTGTAAATCTGGTTTTACATATTGCACATTCTGCAGTAGATGTGTCCACTTTTCTAATCCAAGTGCCGAACTTATTGTTAGCATTTTTGGATAAATTAAATCAATTTATAAACACGCGCAAATTATTGCAAATTCTTGTGAAACAGCTGTTTTGCTTAGGGAATGGTGTTGCCTATCGAATCGATAATAGCTTCGATAACGATAGGGTGCTAATGTACCAAAACTAGATACGTCTTTAATTTACAAACCTTCTATCATGAATACTCTTGGCCTATAAAAATTAATAATACAAAAATTAGAAAAATTTCCCTGAGATTCCCGGAGTTTTTATTGCATTCCCGGAGAAATTGATGGTTAACCCGGAGCCCGGAGATTTCGCTCGGAACCCGGAGAATCCGGGTGAAACCCGGACATCTGGCTAGCCTAGTTGCGAGCCACAAAACCAAATAACAGCTTTTACGGAGAGTAAAAACCTATTTGCGAAATAAAACTGGAGAAGAACGTTTGAATAGATTTGCAATGTTGAATATTCACAGAGATATCGGAGTTACTCATGAACAGATACTGGATATTCTGGCAAGAAAAGGAAGGAGAATTGATATTAGTCTATAGGCAATGTATGTAAATTGATCTGGCATTCTCTCGTCATCGCTTATAGAATTCAACATCTTTACTCAACAATTAAATATTTTAATGAGAGAAGTATAGCAATGGCACTAAGTCCGTATCGTTATATGTATGTATGTATGTACATATCGTCTGCCATTCGAAAATGAATACATTGCAAATATATAATAATTGTACTGTGTAAGTATACATATACCTACACGGTGCGCCAGAAACGATCCTTACCTCAAAGTCGGAGTACAGTATATCGTTAGCTTCATAAGAAAAGGTGCTAAGTCAATATTTTCTAACTTTTCAGGAGAGGCAAAAAACATCCTAACTTTTCCTGTTGTTGCTATTTTTTAAATCTGAAAATGCAGTTTCCTTCCTTATGTGATCGTGCTAAAGTACCCGTCATCGGCATATTTTAGAATAAAGCGTGTGCAAAGTTATGAGCTTCTTTGTGACTTAGCACATTTTCCTTCCATAATTTTTTTTTTTTAGGTCGACTTAGCACATTTTCTTTCAAATTAGTGTTTCATAGAAAAATGTGATTGCCCAAAAATTTCCCTACAATATGGGTATCAAATGAAAGGGGAGGTCCCCAGGTTTCACTTAGACTACGATATATTTCGATAATTTTATCGGTCAAAATGTGTTGCCCAAAAACCTTAAAATCTCCGTAGAATATGGATGTCAAACGAAGTGCATGGCCACAGCTCTCATTTTTCTTTCACTTTTCGATATTGCGGTTGATCTATACTATAATAAAACTCTAGAAAAGTTGTGTCTGTATATTGGGAATTTCTTTGAAAAAATGACTGTGGAGGACTTGGGGAATGTTTAGGTACAACTAAAAAGTCAAATGGAAAGGAGATGACAAAATGTCTAAGTTAGACTATTAAAAAACGCCTTTACTTTAGTTGGTTGCCATAGACATAAAAGGGATAGAATATGGGGAAAAAAGTTTCAAACTGAACGGGAAGTGGTCAAATTCCCTTCCCCCTGGGTCCGCCATTGTTGGCAAGGCAGATGCATTTTTTCTGAGAAGCTTTTAATTGCAGAAATACACTCATAGATTTAGGCAAACCACTGCGGGTAAGCTGCCAGAAACAACTTTTTCTAAAGAACCTACGAAATTCGATATTTGAGGCTAAGAACACCATCTCTATACCTCAGGGACCAGCTTATAAAAGTGGTATAGTAATAACTGCATATCAATATATAAAAAAATGTTATGAAATGAATAATTTTCATTTTCATATGGACTTAGCACGTTGATTTTTTGTAATATTTTTTTATTGACTTAGCACATTTGCATATCACTACATTACAACATGTAAAACCAACATTATGGTAACTTTTTGGTAGGTAGACGATGTATTTTTAGTTGTAGCATCTTACTGCATTAAAATCTCAGTTTCTAAAAAAAGTTGACTTAGCACCTTTTCTTATGAAGCTAACGATATTTGGCTTTACTTTATGAGAATATTAATGGAAATTTTTGGCACGGCTTCGGAAAACTACATACCCTTCCAGATTTAAAAAAAACGTCATATATTCTGAAAGAGGACCTACCACTGCATCCCGCACATGGTTTACTTTTAACATATCATGTTAATTGCTTTTGTAAAGTGCAATTGAAAATGTATTTTTTGTTACTTATACGCCCCGTGGTGCTAAGGAAAATTAAAAAGGAGAAGAAGTAATTTTTCGAGTACGCAGTTTTATAGAGCGATTAGTTTTGGCACAAGAAAGTGTAAATTTTAAGTACCTAGGGGTTACCGTTAATTTTTGGCGATTTTTTTTGTAAGGTGACTCGGTTTTATTTTCATTAAAATAGTTAAACAAAATCAGGTTTTTGAGCAGTTTTGGAGGCTAGTTGGTCAAAAAATAGGGGAAGACAGTATTCTCTCAATGCGGTTGATTTAAGAAAAGCTTGCAGATTATGACTTCGAAAGTTGTCACGAGGCAACTTGCACCGTTTTTTTGTTAGGGGGGAGTCCGCATCCCCCTCCTAAAACACGTGTAAGTGACCTCAAATATATTTCTGAGTATAGGAGTTGTAGGAGTCTTCTACGTACAACCCTAATCTGCTATTAAAATTTTTAGATTAGGAATAGGGGAGGGGGCCCAGCTGTGACGCAGGCCCAGTTGTGACGCAGCTAAATATTTTTGACATGCGGTATGAGAATGATAGTTTAGCCCTGCCAATCATGTTCGTTTGACGTTCCGCTGTTTTTGGACAGACACGAACGTTAGTATTCGCATTATGTATACGCGCACCAAACATCGTGTTTAAAATCGTGCGAAAAAGTATTTTTTATTCTTTTTCAAATTCCAAAATTTTGTGAAACTGACAGTGAAAAGGTGAGTGTAATGCATCAAAATATTGTATTTGCCGTATATTTTGTGATTCTATATGGATTTATGTGATTATGTGGTGTCTATAAAAAATTTGCTTGTCATACACAAAATAGCGTCGTGGCCCGGTTGTGACTCAGCCCAGTGGCCCAGTTATGACGCACCTTTTTTTTGCACATCCGAACCCTCTACCTCACGATCCCGATCTCTAATGTCATTAGTGACCAGCAGTTCATCGATTTTGGATGAGATTGGTCCTCTTCAGGCCACTGCTCCAAAAACGCCTTCGAATCGTGGACGAAAGCCGATGCAAAGTGCTGAACTGACCTCTCCTGAAAATCGTGCTGTTTTGAAGGAAAAGGCAGCAGCAAAATCAGTCAGAGGGGCGAAGAAGCCAACACCGAAGAAGGCAACAACGAAGCGAGCAACACCATCACGAGCGGCCAAGGGCGTCAAACCAACATCACCATCATCTGATGAAGACACAGATTTTTGCATCATTTGCTTACAGCTGTTGCCGCAGAAATTGACCACTGCCAACTCGATCAATTGCAATGTATGCAAGCGTCCAGTTCATTTGAAGTGCGCCAACATGCAGGCAAGTTATTTCACTTGCAAACACTGCGAAAGTGACGTGAGCGACGACGAGGAATAATTCGATGACGATGAATAAAAATCGTTGTCATTTATGTCCATTCAAGGTCATTTTCTTTTGTATTTTTAATTTTTTGCCATTGAAGGCCTTTATAATAAATAAATCACTAAATCACAACAATTGGTGTGACATTCCTTTAATATTTTCTCATTTCCAGTGAATTCCTTGAGGTGCGTCACAACTGGGCCACTTTTTTTTGGGCCTAAAAAAGTGATCCTTAAGAAAATGTGTTCCAAAATTTTTTGAGTAACTCTAATAAACATAGTTTCTTTGAAGAAAAGTTGCGTTTGGTTAATAGCTAAATGATCAACTTCTTAATTTTTCATTTTGCGGAACTGAGGAAAAAATTTTAATTTTTTTCAAAACCCGCGTCATAACTGGGCCCCCTCCCCTAGCTCTCCCGCAATCTGGACTAAAAGCTCGGATGGCCTATTTTTTGTTTGAATAAAATTAATATAATAACACTTATTGGAGTCATATTATTATTTAGCTATCCAAAATTTATTTAGTTTGAAAAAAAAAAATTCGACTTGTGAATTTTTATATCGAAGAATTGCATATGGTCTATCTACCTAAAGAAACCTCACTTTTCTTTGGTAATTGACACATAATTTTTTGACATTGGGTAGTAAAGAAAAATGTTAGGGCTATCATATTCTCTTCTGTAAATAGTCATAACACATTTCCCGGCCGACATATAGAGGTACAAAAATGGCCGAAAAGTCGATTTTCGAAAAAAGTAGTGCCAAAAAAATCAGATGCTAATAACTAATCAGCAGTGAAGAGGGGACGGCAAAACGTTCTTGGGTGATAGGGATAAATGTTGTGGCTTTCATGTTCTACTACTTGAACATAAAAATTTGTTCAAATGCTGAGATACAGAGGGCCAAAAAATAGGCCATTCGAGCTTTTAGTCCAGATTGCGGGAGAGCTATTCCTAATCTAAAAATTTTAATAGCAGATTATAGTTGTACGTAGAAGACTCCTACAACTCCTATACTCAGAAATATATTTGAGGTGACTTACACGTGTTTTAGGAGGGGGATGCGGACTCCCCCCTAACAAAAAAACGGTGCAAGTTGCCTCGTGACAACTTTCGAAGTCATAATCTGCAAGCTTTTCTTAAATCAACCGCATTGAGAGAATACTGTCTTCCCCTATTTTTTGACCAACTAGCCTCCAAAACTGCTCTAAAACCTGATTTTGTTTACCTATTTTAATGAAAATAAAACCGAGTCACCTTACAAAAAAAAATCGCCAAAAATTAACGGTAACCACTAGGTACTTAAAATTTACACTTTCTTGTGCCAAAACTAATCGCTCTATAAAACTGCGTACTCGAAAAATTTCTTCTTCTTTTTAATTTTCCTTAGCACCACGGGGCGTATAAGTAACAAAAAATGCATTTTCAATTGCACTTTACAAGAGCAATTAACATGATATGTTAAAAGTAAAACATGCGCGGGATGCAGTATTAGGTCCTCTTTCAGAATATATGACGTTTTTTTAAATCTGGAAGGGAATGTAGTTTTCCGAAGCCGTGCCAAAAATTGCCATTAATTCGCGATTTCCTCAAAAACGGATCCGGCAATGATTTTCTTTTTTGCGTCACATCAATTTATTTAGCAATATTCTCATAAAGTAAAGCCAAATATACTGTACTCCGACTTTGAGGTAAGGATCGTTTCTGGCGCACCGTGCCTATGAGTGAGTTTTTGTTATTCATACCCCCGATTATTATCTTCCAACTTTTCTTGTGAATGTTGTATTGGAGATTTCAAATCTGGACCCCCCCCGAAAAAATTTACTGGATTCGCCCCTGCCCCTCATAATTGTTGTAGTGTAGGTTATCGGTCCAGACGGTACATAATTATAATCCGTTTGACGACTGGAATTATTTTATTTTTTGTAATTAAGTTTTGTTTTAGAGGGACTCTATAAGAAAGTGTACTGCTGGTGATAGCTTCGAGGATTGCCAAGAACCTCCGAAGGCACAAAAGCCTAGCCCCTGTCAATGGGTCCCGTCCGGCTTTCTTCGCTGCCACGACATTTCACATGCTTATCAGCAGGATTATTACATGCCATACACCTACCGAGCATGCGTCAATTTTACTGTGGACTAACTCAGAATAAGTAAAGTGAGGTAAAATTAGCTGCATCGCAAGTTTGCGACGTGTTTCCTGTGGAGTGAACGGTGATGAGACGCGTAAGCTACTTAGTATACCATATACAGTACTGACCACTTTATTAATTTGATCACAACAAGTTAACTTTTTGTTCAGAATAAATCCTAAGTTCTTAACTTTATCTGTAGTTTTAAGTACTTGAGAGCCAATAATTACCTTTGGTATGCTTGTAATATCAATTTCGAATTTATGTATTGGCATAACGTACGACTTTGTAGCATTTAAACACAAGCAATTTTTTTGTTCCCAACAAAGAATAGAACTCAGATCACCATTTACTTTATAACCCAAGTCTTCGACGAGCCCAATACGATTGGAGAGGTATATCTGAATATCATCAGCATATGCGTGTACATTGACATATTTGCACAAAGAAAACACGACAGTAATAAACATGCTGAACAGGAGAGGACCAAGAACTGATCCTTGGGGGACACCTGCTTGAATATGTTTAAACTGCGACAAAGATGTATCTACTCTGACTCTCTGTACCCTATCCTGAAGGTAGCTTGCTAGAACTTTTATGGCACTATCAGCAAAGTAAAACATATTCCGAAGCTTCCAGCACAGTAGATTTTGGTTGACCAAGTCAAATGCCTTTGAAAAATCCAACAAACTATTTTGAAAATGCAGCCATATCATCAGATTTGCGCATCAGCGGCATTCCGTTTTTTGAAAATGAGAATTTGCAGAGCCTGTTTAATGGCATTTGCGCTACTCTTCAAGTTCAAACACCGAAAATTAAAGACATATTCCGAATAAAACTTTCGCCGCGTATTGCAAATAGCAATCCCGACACTGCTATAATTGTTAAATTGAAATCACCACGAGATAAGAACCTAATAATGCGGGAAATTATTCAGTTTAAGCGCGCGAATAATGGCCTCCTGCGACTTAGGCATGTTGGTTTCGACTCAGATGAGCCATTCTTTATCAATGAGTGTCTAACGAAGACTAACTACACTATTCTACGAGCGGCCTCACGATATAAGAAATCGAAACAAATACACGCCGCTTTTTCAATGCGAGGAATGGTTTACGTGAAACATAAGCAGGACAGCGAGTCTATAATAATCAACAGCATAGAAGATCTGACCAACTTTGTTACTTCTACCAACAACCGTTGCTTTCGTCCCACTAATGATGATCGAAAAAGCCAGTCCAACATCAGAGGAAACTCACAAGCCTTTGCTGCCAATAATGAATAGTATTATTTTTATTTTTTATCTCTTATTATTTATATCGTTATGTTTTATACCTTATTCTTACTTTTTCAAGCTACGCTTTTTCATATGCATATTCTGCCTAGACATTTCAGACCATATTAACATGTGCTTGCCTGGTGATTTTACGGAGGTGCTTTCAATTTCATCGTGCTACTTATTTCAACTTAAATTTAATGTTTTATCCTCATAGGAATTATTCGGGTTCCACAGATAATACTCACGCCACAATTCGAGTTCTGTGTAAACAAAAGTGTGGCTTAAAAATTTGTCACATAAACTCACAAAGTCTCAAAAATAAAATTGATGAGTTTAGATACATCTTTGAATCATCTTCTGTAGACATAATCTGCATATCGGAAACGTGGTTTAATCCAAGCCACACAGACAATATTTTCAGTATGAGTGGCTACACGCTCTTTCGCTGTGATAGACCAAGCCATGGAGGCGGGGTTGCAATCTATATTAGGAGTGCTATCAAGAGCAAACTCGTGAGTAAATCGACGGCCGATAGCGCAATTGAGTATATTTTTGTGGAAATCATGCAAGGCACTGACAAATTATTGATTCTAAGTATTTACAGACCCAACCGCAATATCAGTCTTTGTTCATTTATTGAATTTCTTCAAACAATCACGTTACCATATCCAAATATCGTTTTAGCAGGTGATTTTAATTGTGACGTTCTTACCAACAACTCTCTGACCAATGAACTCCAACCATTGGGCCTGAATCCCGTAAATTTCACCATACCCACACATTTTTCAGCAACAAGCAATTCACTATTAGACCTTTTCTATGTCACTAATATTTCAAAAATCTTACTGTTCGACCAGCTTTCCGTACCTGTTTTTTCAAAACATGACCTCATCTTTCTTATATACGACTTCCAGCCAACATCTTTTAAAGAAACTATCGACTACCGAGATTTCAAAAACATTAATTATGAACTACTTGGTATGAAGATAAGCGCAATAGATTGGCATTGCATATATAACATGAACTCTGCTGAAAATCAGATAACATACCTACAAGACAATCTTACACTGCTATTCAATGAATTTGTTCCCTACAAAAGAATAAATGTAAGTAAACCTAAAAATCCATGGTTTAATAATGAAATAAAAGGCATCATAGTCAAACGAAACATGGCATATAAGCGATGGAAGCGATATAAACTCCCCTTATTATTTGAAAGTTTTTGTGCCATCAGAAATGAAGTCACGAAAATGATCAAAGAAGCAAAGAGGTTGTTTTATGAACAAAAATTCTCTAACATCGTGGGAAGCAAGGGTACATGGAAGGAAATAAAGAAGATGAATCTTGTCAACAAACATACAAATGTAAATAACATAGATGATATTAACCTGCTGAATGCTGCTTTTGCTTCAAACTCGTACACTAATGATCCGACGGTCGATTCTAGCCTGATTTGCGCTAATGAAAGCGATAACTCTTTCGAGTTTATGTGTGTCAGTCAGTTAGATGTTTTGGAATCTTTTTTGTTAATAAAATCCAATGCCATCGGTCTAGATGATCTTCAGCCAGTATTTATTAAATCTGTATTACCCACATTGCTTCCCTTTTTTACACATGTCTTTAATACGATAATCACCACATCCACATACCCACCCAGCTGGAAGAAAGCCAAAATTATCCCTATTCCAAAGGGTAGTAATGATTATAGGCCTATTGCCATTTTACCTTTTCTATCCAAGGTTTTTGAAAACTTATTATATAAACAAATAAATGAATTTCTGTCATCAAATAATCTTTTTACAGATAAACAGTCTGGCTTTCGAAAGAACCGAGGCTGCATTACCTCCCTAACCAGTGTTATTGAGGATATACGGGGTGACCTTGATTCGGGAAAAACGGAATTTTTGGTTCTTCTAGATCACTCTAAAGCGTTCGACACAGTCAATCACAGTTTACTATGTAGAAAACTTCTCGATAACTTTAATTTTTCGTACCTCTCCGTTAAGTTATTAAAATCTTATTTGTCGGGACGCTGTCAAGCGGTTTTTGCAAATAATTCTCTTTCCGATTTTCTACCTATAAATCGCGGTGTCCCCCAGGGCTCCATTTTGGGCCCGCTGTTATTCTCAATATACATCAATGAGCTACCAACTGTAATTAGAAATTGTAATATACACATGTACGCTGACGACGTTCAAATTTATGCAAGCTGTGATATTAAACATGTTAGTAGCTGTATCAATTTGCTAAATTCAAACTTAAACAGGATTAACTCGTGGGCTGTTGATAACTGCTTATCAATTAACCCGACTAAGTCAAAATGTCTAGTTTTAGGAAAAAGAAACATCGAATACAGTACCCTGCCTAAATTATGTATAAATGATGCTCCAATTGACTATGTCGCGTGTGCAAAAAACTTAGGTATAACTTTCAACAGAAACCTAAACTGGTCTGATCATATCAATGTGACCTGCGGTAAAGTATATGCCATGCTGCGTACGCTGTGGGCTACGCAAAACTTTACACCACAAAGAACTAGACTGCTATTGGCAAAATCGTATCTAATTCCAACGCTTCTCTATGGCTGTGAGCTATTTGGGGATACCGATTCAGTTAGTAAAAGGAAGTTGAATGTTTTATACAATAATATTGCCAGATACATCTTCTCTCTTAAACCTAGAGATCACATTACTGAGTATGCGAAGAAAATTTTCGGGGTCAGTTTCAATGATTTACTTAACATTAGGAGCCTGCTCCTGATGCACAAAATAATATATACTAAATCTCCGAGCTATTTATATAACAGAATTTCCTTTTTGCGCTCAAATCGTGGAAATAAATTAATTCAACCTAGCTATAACTTTTTATTTTCTGAACGTCAATTCTTTGTGAATACTACCCGTCTGTGGAACTCATTGCCACACGGCTTACAGGATCTAAGTAGCGCGGTGAGGTTCAAGGCCTCTTTGTTCAATCACTTTGAAGGTAGTTTAGGTTGATATGTAACTCTTCTTGTCTAATTTATTTATAATAAAGCGTTATAATCATATACAAAAAAAGATACTTTCTACATCATATTCTTTTATATACGTCTATTATTATAGTCATTACCTAAAATAATTCCAAATGTTAATCTTATTTTATCTAATTGAACCTCACAATCAATGTTCCATATATTCAACTCTTTAAGTGTATTCAAAATTTGCTGTGCAAATCAACCTAATATCAGTATAAGAATTAGCTTTATTTTGTATTAGGAAATAAATTAATAAATACGAAATAAATACGAAAATACAGAGCATTGTTAACTCCTCATTATCAAATCTAATATCATCCATGATTTTAATCATGGCAGTGGCACAACTATGTTTGGGTCTGAAGCCCGACTGTAACGGAGACGGTAGGCCCTTTTCTTGGATAAATGGCAATATTTGTTAGGCCATTAAAGATTCGCACACTTTTGAGAATGAAGGTACGATGCTAATAGGTCTGTAGTCCGTGGGATGCACAGAAAGTGGTTTGGCACAGGCACAACTATTGCTTTTTTCCAGGCAGTAGGATAACATCCACCTGTAATGAAGTGGTTAATAATGTAGGTGAGCGGGTTCACTATAAAAGGCAGTATAATTTTAATAAACTTTAGCGAGATTTTATCATTACCAACTGCATTCGACTTTATAGCCATAATAGCGCTTGCCACATCACGCTCGTTAACTGCTTCAAAGATGGATGCTTCAGAAATTGATGCTTCAGAATTGTCAATAGGCAGGTTTTCAGAAGAGACAGCCAAAGGACTTCCACTCGCACTCATAAAAAAATCATTTAATACATAAGGTTCAATATTGCATTGCACTTTAATTTTTCCATGAACTCTTAGAGATTTTATTTTGCGCCATATCTCTCTAGATGGAAGAGAGCGGTTCAGTTTATTTAAGAAAAACCTCCTTTTAGCCTGCCTAATTACGAAACTTGCTTCATTGCGAGCAGCTTTAAACATGATCCACGAGGCATCAGTTCTCGATCGTCTCCATTTTGCATGTAGTGTGTTGCGTATCAAGTTTCGTATCTACCATATCTAAATACCAGCAGTCATCTCAAGCTACACAAGAGCAATCGCTGAACAACGCAACTGTGTCTAAGGAACGGAAAGGACGATATACGAAAGCTTCAGGCTCAGAACGATTAAATACATAAAATAAAACATAGTTGGTCAAAATTTAATTAGTAAGTCAAGTCTGAAAATATTAAGTAATCTAATAAGCTATGGTTAGAGTTATTGGCATATCTAATAGGTACTATCTCATTTAATACAGCGAAACACACTGCTGAAACTTGCTCACGTAGCTTACTGCAATACGAATCATTTAAAAGTAAATTAACATTAAAGTCACCACAAATAACATAGCACACATCGTCGCTCCCAACGAAGTCTAACACGGTTCGTTGTTTTGCGTGGAAGACTAACATGGTTCGGAATTCGCGTGAAAGACTAACATACTTCGTTGTTCGCGTGGAAGACTACCATGCTTCAGTTCTCTGCATGGAAAACTAACACAGTTCATTCTCTGCGTGGAAGACTAACATGCTTCAGCTCACTGCGTGGAAAACTAACACAGTCCATTCTCTGCGTGGAAGACTAACACAGTTCATTCACAAGTGAAGCATGTTAGTCTTCCACGCCGAGAATGAACTGTGTTAGTTTTCCACGCAGAGAGCTGAAGCATGTTAGTCTTCCACGCAGAGAATGAACTGTGTTAGTTTTCCACGCAGAGAACTGAAGCATGGTAGTCTTCCACGCGAACAACGAAGTATGTTAGTCTTCCACGCGAATTACGAACCATATTAGTCTTCCACGCTAACTGAACCGTGTTAGTCTTCGTTGGGAGCGACGACATAATCAATAAGAAGCACAGATCGCGCAGCAAAAAAACAATCTAGCAGATAGCATTTATGCGGATTGTAGACACATGAAATTAAAATCTTAGTTATAAAATCAGAGACCTCACCAATAACAAATTCAACCTCAGTGTCTGCAGACATAGCTAGAGGCTTTATGCTGAGACTTTTCTTGCAATCCCCCCTTTTCTACCACTTCTGTCATTTCGGACCAAATTATAATTATCGATGCTACAGAGAAGTTCAAAAGTACTGTTATTAAACAAAGTTTCACTAACACAAATTATATCAACAAGCGCTTCTTCAAATATGTATCAACATAGTCCATTTTATCTGCACCTATGCTGCGGGCATTAAAATTAACTATGTTCAGACCAACCGATTGTTTACACAAGACATCTAACATTGCCTTATGATTTCCATTAGCGCCAGCAACAAAATCAACAGCCGTCAAACAAAGCGGGTAAACAGAGAAACTTCTTTATGTTTACTATATGATGCAAAACCACAATAGTGTTATTTGTCACTGGTCGACGGCTGAAGCAATTGCAAAAAGGCTTACAGAATCAAAATCACAATAACATTTTGTTGTTGGTTTTGGGGTCTATTTTGTTTACAAATTTGTAAATTTGAGCAAGCTCGAGACCAGTTAACAATAATTCTAAGTGAGTTAATATTGTCAGTTTTTGGGAAAAATTGATAATTGGAGAAATATTACAAAGTTAAATCAACAGCGATGGATAGGATTACATGTTTCAGAGTTTCCAGGCTCATCATCAGATCCCTTTTCGGACACTGGGTTATGAACCAGTGTCTGCATCAAAGCCGCTGTTAGAAAATTCTAACACTAAACTATGATGCCTTGTGACGTCACAATGTATTTATCTCCCCTTCAATTAATTCCCTATTTTGTTTGTTTGTTCTTGCCAAACTTCACAATAATATTTGGTATAAATGCATCATACATTGTTTTTTGCTCAATCAGATAGTTTTCGTAATATTAGCTAATCATTTCAGATTTTTTTTTCCAAAACCGCAACTTTTTTTCCAGATATTTTTTCTTTACGTAAAGCTCTGTTTAATTTGAAAACAGATAAGCTATTATCGAAGAAAATCGATGCAAAACTACGTAAGTTATAAACGATCAAATAAAAATACCCAGGTTAGGCAACTTCAATGTATGTATACATACATATATTACAGATATAAAGTGCAAATGGGATATTGTCCGGGTAAACGAATAACACCATAGCAATGATAATACTTTTTCTTTTAATAAATCAAATAGCACTTTTAATACTTGACTTGTTTTATAGTAGGTATAGTTGTTGCATTTGGTGGATGGGTCCGCGTGTAGAAGTCCACGTAAGTGCGGAAAGTTTCTGATCGCCATTCACTTGGGAATGGCCAGAGCGATTCTTTTGCATGCGGTCCAAGCAGCTCACTACTTCCGGGCGCTTGCGTCCAAGTATCCTCCGGGTAGCCACTGAATACCCGTTTGGTGGTGAGCTAAACGTGAGAAGGCGACAACCTGGCAAGGCTACTCCGACATAATCGGTTTAAGGGCTTACCAGGGGTTTACAAGCAGCGTCTGATAACCTAGTGGCGCGGCTGCAAGCGGGCGTCTGTCTTGGATCAAGCGGTTCGCTATATAAACGTGCACTTAAATTACAACCTCCCGTGGAACGGATTGTGCGTTGGGTTTGGGACCCACCACATAAAACAACGTACCAATGAAATCCAAAACCCCCGTCATGACATCAAAGTCGTGCTTGGTGACTTTAACGCCAGGGTGGGCAAAGAAGGTGTATTTGGGCCCACAGTCGGGAAGTTCAGTCTGCACGACCAGACTTCGCCAAATGGATACAGGCTGATCGACTTCGCCGGTGCCCGAAATATGGTCATTGCCAGCACCAGGTTTATGCACAACATTAAGACATGGCTGTCTCCCGATCGAAAAACGCGAAACCAGATCGACCACATTGTGATAGACGGACGGCATGCTTCTAGCGCTTTAGATTCCGGCGAACGAGAAGAAACAACTGGTACGATGATGAAGAGCGCCGAGCTGCAACGAAAAGAAAGAACGAAGCCTACAAGGCAACGCTAAGATCGAGTGCAACAAGGAGTGTGTGTGAACACTACCGCGAGTTGAAAAGGGAAGCGAGGTGACTTTTCCGGGCAAAAAAAAAGAGAGGCAGAAAAGCGTGAAATCTATGAGCTTGAGATGCTAGCCAATTGGAATAGTGCCCGAAAATTTTATCCAAAAATTCGGCGAATGACGGAAGGTTTCAAACCCGGGGCAAATTCCTGTAAGAACGAGAACGGCGACCTGGTGACTGATGTTCAGAGAATACTAGAGATATGGAGGGATCACTTCTCTGCCCTTTTAAATGGAGAAATTGAGCAAGAAACCAGAGAAGAGCTCGAACCCGAACCCACAATCGAAGACGACGAAATTGACGTCCCAGAACCCGACTATAATGAGGTGCGAATAGCCATATCTCGGTTAAAAAACAATAAAGCAGCTGGCGCTGATGGTTTGCCTGCTGAGCTATTTAAGCATGGCGGCGAGGAGCTGGTAAAGCGTATGCACCAGCTTCTGTGCAGAATATGGTCGGATAAATGCATGCCCGAAGATTGGAATGTAAGTGTTCTGTGCCCAATCCACAAGAAAGGTGATCCTGCAAACTGCACCAACTATCGCGGAATTAGCCTTTTGAATATCGCATATAAGGTCTTGTCAAGCGTACTGTGCGAACGATTGATGCCTGACATGAACAGACTGATTGGACCTTATCGGTGTGGCTTCAGACTTACTTCTACAAGTCACTCATCGCTCCCGTCCTGCTATATGGTGCAGAGGCGTGGACATTAACAACATCTGATGAGGCGGCATTGAGGGAGTTCGAGAGAAAAGTTCTGCGAAAGATATGTGGGCCTCTACACGTTAGCGACGGCAAGTACCGAAGAAGATTTAATGATGAGTTGTATGAGCTTTACGCAGACGTCGACATAGTACAGCGCATTAAAACGCAGCGGCTTCGCTGGCTGGGCCACGTCGTGCGAATGAACGAAGACGCTCCAGCCCAGAAGGTATACTTATCGGCACCCGCTGGTGGAAGCAGAGGAAGACCACCACTCCGATGGAAGGACCAAGTGGAGACCGACCTGCGATCTCGTGGGGTCTCCAATTGGCGCAAAGAAGAATGACTGGCGAGATATGTTGGACGGTCAAAAAATTTATTAGACACAATTTTATTTCGATTTTAATATTCAATTTTTAATCTTTATTTTTGATCTTTTTATTTCGACCCGACACCGCTGAAACTCAAACTTAAGTGAGGCATCATAACCGAAAAAATTTAACTAGAAGTAAATTGATACAGGTAGAATATGTACATATGTATACATAAATAATTACATAAGTATTTATATAACACCTTGCCTACTATGATTGATTTTGAATAGACCATCTCGCTTAATTATTTCTTGTTTCTTTTGTATGTCACTGCAACTAATACCCATATATATTTATTATTTACATATCATGCAAGTCGGCTGCAGCATATCTTATAAATAAAAATGAATGTGTGTCTGTGTGTCCTTTATAGGCTTCCAAAGTACTCAACCGATTTTTATTTTTATGAAATTTTCACAGTATATTTGAAAAAAATGTTTAATAAAAACGCGCTACTTCGAAAGGTTTCCGATACTAGACAGTCTCGGTTAACTATTTAATAAGAACTAAACTTCAAAATATAATGGAAAAGCAATTATGCTCAAGTACATAAGTATGAATAAGTAGAAAAGGTAGTAACATGATAGTATGATATAAAACGAAATAAATGAGTGTAAACCAACATGGTATCAAGGCATGTTAAATTACAGAATTTTGTTACGTCTCTGTTTAATTTTCTACATCCTCCGCCCCGGCAGAAGATGATATTTCGAGAGGGTATAACAGCTGGATGGGTCTTTTCAGAACTTGCTGGTTTTGAAGACGAATGTCGCATGCTCTGACACGACCGTCGCGTCCTGGATACGTAGTTTGTACAACTCCAAGCCGCCATAGTAGACGTGGTTTGTTATCATCGTGGACCAAAACAACATCGCCAGTTTTAATGCTACGGGCTGGTCCACTTTGGTTATAATGAATGGAACGTAGTTGATTTAGATAATCTTCCTGCCAGCGTTTCCAGAATCGTTTCATTAATGTTTGCCGCAAACGCCATGACTGCGAAATGACAGTTCCATCGTTTTTAAGGTCGCTTTGAAACAAAATGGTACTGCAATCTGTTAAAAAATTTGACGGAGTAAGCGGCATCAAGTCGTTATGGTCGTTTGTTATATAAGTAAGAGGCCGTGCGTTTACTATGCTTTCAACCTCGGTTAGAAGTGTCGCGAGCTCATCAGACGTTAAACGTGATTTTCCGACAGCTGATTTCAACGAAGTTTCTTCGCTTAAGACTAAGTCGTCAACATAAAATGACCTTTTCAACTTGTCGCAAATAGGACCATATTTTTCATTGCTTAAGTCCAAGTGCTTACCAATAGTAGCTGCCAAAAGAAACGGGCTGGACGCAACACCAAAAGTGACTCTCGTCATCCGTAATTCAACTATTTCTGGGAGCTCATACTCCGACCTCGGAATGGTCTTATACCACAAGAATCGGTGGGAATCACGATCAGAATCAGCCAGAGAAATCTGTAAAAATGCCTTTTCAATATCAGAAATAATAGCAATTTTATTGGAACGAAACCTCAAAATAGTAGTCACTAGATCGGCAAGTAAATTGTCTCCTGCGCTCAGATGTTCATTAAGGGACGTAAAACCAGGCTCACTTGAAGACGCATCGAATACTATGCGCATTTTAGTTGTAGTCTTATCTTCGCGATAAACTGCTCTGTGGGGCATATAATATATTGGATGACCAACTGTTGATTCAGTTACCTCCTCAGCTATTTTATTATTTATTAAATCGAGAACCGCGTTATCATATTCAGATAATTTTTCATAATTTTTTCGCAATTTGTAGGTTAGTGCATGAAGTCGCCTGAGCGCTAATTGTTTATTGTTATTTAGTGTCGCGCAATCTAATATCCACGGCAAATTCACCACGTAGCGGCCATCACAAGTCATAATATTGGCCACAGTAGTTTCAATCGCCACCTTTTCACCGTCCGCACTTCTGCTTGATATGCCAATTGACTCTAAAGTCCAAAATTGAGAAACATCAAAATCTTGCGCTTCACCTTCGTTAACTTGGAATACACACACCGCTCCCCTGCTGCCTTTACTTTGACCTTGAACTGTCCAACCGAAAAATGTATTTACTGCCATTAAATTATCCGCTACTAATTCGCTCTCCGACATGTTGAATTTCCAATAGTAGTCTTGTCCAATCAATAGATTTATACCTGCGATGAGCTTTTCATTACAACTTTTAACATCGGCAAGTTGTAAACTATTTAATTCTTGATATTCACTTGTAGGCGTCGGTAAAGCATCGTCGCATATAGAAGGTACAACCGTCGCTATGATTGTAATTTGTACGTCATTGTATTGACTCATTAGTGACAATTGCACGCGTTTGAACTCTGCTAATCGCTTTTTTTTTTGATTTTTACTGCCAAACGCAATGATTCGTAATTTCTCTGTATCATATGTAGGTAAATTAAGTTCTTTCACGACTCTCTCAGTAACGTAGGTTCGCTGGCTCCCATTGTCCATTATAATTCTAGACAAAATACGCTCTGATTGATTTTCGTTGCTAATTATCGCCTTCGCTGTTTGCAAAAAAATCTCTGCTACGCCGTCGTCTAAAGTGTTTAGGGTAGCAGCGCTCGCTGTTGACGGCGACGTCTTATCATCATGAGCGGCGGACCTATCGTTTGTTGCGCTTTGTTCGACCTTCGTTGGCCGCTCACACATAGACGTCAAATGTCGGCCGCTGCATAAGTCACATTTAACCCATTGTGCCTTGCAGAACTTTGAATTATGTTTTTTGTTAGTACAACGAAAGCATCTTCCCTCGCGTCGAAGAATGACTTTCCGCTGTTCCGCACTCAAATTACTCTTACAGTTTTTTGTGGAGTGGTTAACTTTCTTACAAAAAACACATTGCTGTTGCTTATCGCTTGAGGCTGCAAACAAGCCAGTTGCAGTACCTACTTTAGCATGCCATCCTTTACGCTCACGGTCGTCATTCCGATTAGCTTCTCTTTCGGACAACAACGATTTTTCCAGGGCTTCCAGTTCAACTCTGATAAAGTCAAGGAGAACCTTCAATTGCGCGTCACTTGAGCCGCTATTAAGAGTGTTGTCATGGCTAGAGTTAAGTAGAGTGGTAGAAAGAGATGCCCTGCCTGTTGATCTATGGAATTGAACACGCATGACCGATGGTAATGCCTTAAGCAAAACTGATTTTACCATAACTTCATAGTGAGACGACGGTATTTGAAGTGCCGTTAGAGATCTCATAGTGGCGGTCACCTGATTATACAGTTGTCTGAGACCATGAACATCACTCGACGACTGTATTAATTTTATGCTCATTAATTTCTGCAAACACTTTTCTACTAGTCTGTCGCTATTGCCATACTCCTCTTGCAAGAGAGCTATGGCATCGTTGTAACATTGCTCAGATGACGTGAACCCTGCTATGGTGGTGGCAGCCTTTCCTACCAAAGCCTCACTGAGGAAATTAAATTTTGCCGCTGTTGATAATTTCGGGTTCTCATGAACCGCCAGCTTGAACTGGTCCCAAAAAGGCAACCAGTTTTCGAGCTTCCCGTCGAATTTCTTTATTTCAAACGCCTTTAACTTGATGCCATTATGACTGGTCTCTTCATTTTGCCCAAGGTTTTCGTTGTTAGGTGGACCCACTTTCATCGGTTTAAAATATGTAGAAAGGGCGTAGTTCAACTCTGCAAGGACCGTAACAGCCTTATCATCATATTCAATTACGCTTTCGATTTCCTTCTGCATATCCTCCTGCTTGACAGAGCTTCGTATAGCCTCGTCCGCTCTTTTTAGATTATGATGAGCATTTTTCAATCGCTGCACGTATACATTTAGCTCCTCCTCTACAGTGGCTTGATGCTGATGCTGAAGCTTTGACTGTTTTTAAATAATCGACGGCCGCATTGCATAGCTTTGTCACTTGCGTTCGGCACGATGATCGGATTACAGCATCCATAATTTTTATTAATCACGTGTGTTATTGCAAATAAATTTAACTAAATATGTTTCAGCTTATTAAATTCAACCGATCGCTAATTCAGACTGTCCCGGGTTTCGGCACCATGAAAAAAATGTTTAATAAAAACGCGCTACTTCGAAAGGTTTCCGATACTAGACAGTCTCGGTTAACTATTTAATAAGAACTAAACTTCAAAATATAATGGAAAAGCAATTATGCTCAAGTACATAAGTATGAATAAGTAGAAAAGGTAGTAACATGATAGTATGATATAAAACGAAATAAATGAGTGTAAACCAACATGGTATCAAGGCATGTTAAATTACAGAAGTTTGTTACGTCTCTGTTTAATTTTCTACAATATTCTTGGGATCATGGGTTAAAGCATAGGCTATATAATTTTTGGAAAAGTGGGCGGTGCCACGTCCCCAGGTTATATAAAACTACAATTCTTCATTACTCTGAACATATTTGGTCTAAATTAATGATTTTTGGATATGTGTGTCCTTTGGTCAAGATTTATGTAATTTTGGAAAAGTGGGCGGTGCCACGCACACATATTTTATGTTTTGTTTGTACTTCAATAATGTCCAAAGTTTATGGTCGATCTCTTCTAAACTTTCCAGATTGGTTCAGAAGATTGTTGTGTACGATTTAGGCTATATTAAAGCTATATAAAATTTAAATCATCATAACTTTAAATATATTTGGTCTAAACTAACGATTTTTGGATATGTGTGTCCCTTGGTCAACAATTATATAATTTGGGAAAAGTTGGCGGTGCCACGCCCACATTTTTTGTATTCAGTACGTAGTTTGTACTTCAATAATGTCCAAAGTTTATGGTTGATCTGTTTTAAACTTTTCCAATACGTTAAAATCTTCGTTGGGTACGACATACATATGCTACATTTGTAAATTTTTTGGAAAAGTGGGCAGTTCCAAGACCACAAGCTAAGTAATATTTCAATCCGTTATATCCCTGAATGTATTTGCTTTAGTGACATTTTAACGTTCTTAGATCTTAATCAAAGCACATCAGCAAGTAGATTATCCTAGCGGCCGCTCATGTCCCCTGGCGTCAACATCTCACATTCCCCCACCCCCTCAGTCAGCCCCTCTTCTTCCAGCGTCAGCACGAGTATAAGTCATAACCATCAGCTGATGGTCCCTTATACTACGTGCACTGTTTGTCGGTTAAGATTATACACGCCTGTGGCATCAGTCAAGTGCAATAACTGCCTTGGCCTGTGTCAACTGCTTATATGCTCTGGACTCGCAAACAGGAACTTGTAGACTGATACGTACGTTGCGCCATGCTGTCGAGCAGCGAAACCTTTAACATCGTCTGATTCGCCTCTACCTTCTGGTAACGCGATTCTTTAGACTTCAAGAATGCGTCGTAGTGCGCGACCCAGCCTAAGCAACGGCTTATCCGGTAAAACTGATGAGGTAATAAATTGCATGAGGAGATATAACATCAAAATCGCAGCGATTCAGGAGACAAAGCAACGGTTACAACGGTCTTCCAGCAGACGCAGCAGATCCAGTCTCTTGGTCCGGGGTTGGATTCGATACCAGCCCGTAACAAGATACATTGGAGCAACCCTGCTGCAAGGGATTGCTCCGAGGATGACAATTTAAGAGTGGGACTGGACAAATTGGACAGGGTTACACTGAAATAACAGCCCTTGGCCGGGTAAAACCCGCGTCATTCCGGTACGTAGAACCCGCTGTTGTGGGAACGTGCGAGCATGTGGAACTTTTAAGTAGGCAGTTCCTTCTGAACTGTCATAGACCCAGTCATTAAAATCGACAGCTATTGGATGAAACTGCGCCCCCCAGAGACATAAGGAAACATCTCCGAAAGCATTATGATGAGATCCGGCATCACATCTCGTTGCCATAGGCGGGCCCTAAGGGACCTCCACACTGAGTCGGTGGACAGATCCATCAGATCCCGGCCTGTGAACCCCGTTATTGGTGCCCAACGACCCGTTCTTGCTGATTAAGAAAGTGTCCTTCCAAGGGAGACTAGAGTTATGCTGGCTCAACTTCGGTCTGGATATTGCAATAGGCTGAACTCCTATTTGTCCAGAATGAACCCCACCACACCGAACACATGCCCTGCATGCGGTATGGCCCCCCACGACACGCAACATATCTTTTCGTGTTCTTCGGAACATACTCTTCTTACTCCCCTATCGCTTTGGTCCAACCCTGTTGAAACAGCGCGTTTCCTTGGACTTCGGTTAGAGGAGCCCGATGACAACTAGGAGTGTGCTGGCCCTTTGGGCAGGGCGAAGCACTGCTAACAACAACAACAACAACGTTCTGCTCGGTAAATGGGGATGCCCCCACTAGAGCGGTGGTAAACTGCTCTAGCTCGCCAGACAACACCATAGTCAGCGCAGGCGTTATAAACTGCGTTGACTGGCGACCGATGCTGACGCTTGCTTCAGACCACCTACCCATAGTGCTCTCTATCGCACTTACACCAACTTCAATACAGCCGACTGGAAGGGTTTTCTCACCCCCACAGAAAGCGCCGGAGACCATTATTAAGCCAATAAAAGTGAACATGATATCATATATTTCTGGGACAGATCCTATGAAAAACTTAACTGTTTGAATTTTTTTCCACAATTTCTACATTACAATCTTTACTTATAAAACTTATTACTTCATATACATATATTTACATCTTCATTCAATGTTAAAGTTACTACGTGACCAATTTTAAATCTAACGCGTAGCTGTTGAAATTGCCTGGTTTACCTCATATTATTTCATAATGTGTTTAATAAACAGCTTTACCTTAGCTTCAAAGTCTATCTCCACCTATGGAAAATCGATTTAAAATATTGTGTGATTTGAGACTTGAAAAAATTAAGAACTTTACTAAATTATAGTAAATTACAATTTCAAAATAATGAAAATCTTTGTAACGTGGCCATTCATTAAAAATACAGATCAGAGAAGTGGCATTATGCAAATAATTAATTCTTTGGCCGGAAGTCTCTCCAGTAAGATAGAACTTTTCCCGTGGAGTTCAATTATTTATAGTTTTCTTCAAAATTAAAGTTATCCATTTCCAAACGTATGTTAAATTAACACACGCGGTCAACCCTCACTTTACAACTGTCAAAATCAGTAGTCAGTCAGTCTTAATATCTCGAAGAGCGAATATCATATCCACTTCATGCATTTTACTTTCATTCTCTTTTATTGTAATACATTCACTATTGTCATAATTTCATCAATAATAATCTTAATTTCATACATTGGTAATAATAAACATTAAATAGGTATCGAGTCATCCTTGACAAAGCTGAATAAATTGCATATACCTATTCAACGTTCAAAAATGTTAAACGAAAAATACAGTTAGAATTGCCGACGTTGACATGCTTAAGCGCCTGCGCAATTAACAAAGTGACAGTTGTTTTGCTTGCGTTAGTGCATTCGGAAGTCGTGTCACACGTATTCTCACGTACTTGTTGTCGAGCGCTGTTTGATGAACATAAAAATTTTAGATATTTCATCAAACAGCCTCGTTGTAAATGGCGCAGTGTGTTTGACAAACAGTGGTACATCAGTTTATGGAGTACGCGAACACGAATACATCGGCGGAAGATAAACATGACGGAAGATGACATGAACGGAACAACGGAAGATGACATTTTCAGCTCCTTTGAAAGGATTGACGCATTTTTTCCTTTTTCATACATGCTTTTCATGCACAGCAGTTTTTTCTCCATCTTCTTTTTTTTATTTCTATTGTTCATTAAAACAGCTGCAGCAGATATTAGCAAAAAATCTTCATCAGATGAAGACATGTCCGCAGGCTATGAAATCCCAATGCAAATGATGTTTGATGCTTGATGTTTGCAAGTTGAATAGAAAACGCCAAACACTTCCCGTACGTAGAATCGACTACCAACCTTTCCCTGTCCACCTTTGTCACTCCTGAAAGATGGAGACAGGCAAAGGTGGTCCCACTACTAAAGCCTGTCAAGCCAGCTGCCGTGGGGGAGTCATATCGCTAGATATCACTCCTCTCGCCAGTAGTGAAAGTGTTGGAGTCTGTCTTACTACCGTATATCACCGCAAACTTGCTGCTCGCCGAACATCAGCATGGTTTTCGCAAAAACCACAGCACCACAGCCGCGATGAACGCCATCACCACTCATATAGGGGACAGACTAAGCCAAAAGCGTCCAAAGCACAGGACAGTGCTAGTTGCGCTTGACTTGTCCAAAGCTTTTGACCCGGTCAACCATGCGCATTTATTGCGCCAATATCGAAACTTCCCCCCTGACCAAAGGGTGTCTCGATCGTCTCTTACGAAGACGATTGTACGATACTGGCAACAGGCCCCTCCATTGAGGAGCTCTGCTCCGCATTAATGCATACCTCCCAGCCATGTCCGAATATTTCGCTTGTAGAAACCTGGCATTGTCACCGAATAAGTCCTCAGCAACCCTACTCACGACGTGGACAACGCAGGTGAACATGGAATTAGACGTCCACGTTGATAGTGTAAAGGTACCAACTGTCTCACACCCCAAAATCTTAGGAGTGCCGTTTGATGACATGTTCAAATACGGCCCTTATGTAACCGCAACTGCCAATAAAGTCCAAAGTTGTAACAAAATCCTCAAGTCGCTAGCTGGCAGAACTTGGATTAAATACAAAGGCCAGCGCAACTAGCACTGTCCTGTGGTTTGGACGCTTTTGGTTTAGTCCGTCCCCTATATGAGTGGTGATGGCGTTCAGCGCGGTGGTGGTGCTGTAGTTTTTGCGAAAACCGTGCTGATGTTCGGCGAGCCGCAAGTTTGCGGAGAAATACGGTAGTAAGACATACTCCAACACTTTCACTACTGGCGAGAGGAGTGATATCGGGCGATATGACTCCCCCACGGCAGCTGGCTTGGCAGGCTTTAGTAGTGGGACCACCTTTGCCTGTCTCCATCTTTCAGGAGTAACAAACGTGGACAGGGAAAGGTTGACAGCCGGTTCTACGTACCGGAAGTGTTTGGCGTTTGCAATTCAACTTGCAAACATCAAGCATCAAACATCATTTGCATTGGGATTTCATAGCCTGCGGACATGTCTTCATCAGATGAAGGTTTTTTGCTAATATCTGCTGCAGCAGTTTTAATAAACAATAGAAATAGAAAAAGAAGATAGAGGAAAAACGGCTGTGGATGAAAAGCATGTATGAAAAAAGAAAAAATGCGTCAAATCTTTTAAAGGAGCTGAAAATGTCATCATCCGTTGTTCCGTTCATGTCATCTTCCGTCATGTTTATCTTCCGCCGATGTATTCGTGTTCGCGTACTCCATAAACTGATGTACCACTGTTTGTCAAACACACTGCGCCATTTACAAATCAACCAACAACGAGGTTGTTTGGGGAAATATCTACAATTTTTGTTTTCATCAACAGCGCTCGACAACAAGTACGTGAGAATACGTGTGACACGACGACTTCCAAATGCACTAACGCAAGCAAAACAGCTGTCACTTTGTTTGTTAATTGCGCAGGCGCTTACATTTTTGAACGTTGAATAGGTATATGCAATTTATTCAGTTTTGTCAAGGATGGCTCGATATCTGTTTAATGTTTATTATTACAAATGTATGAAATTAAGTTTATTATTGATGAAATTATGACAGTAGTGAATGTATTACAATAAAAGAGAATGAAAGTGAAATGCATGAAGTGAATATGATATTCGCTCTTCGAGATATTAAGACTGTTTTTGACAGTTGTAAAGTGAGGGTTGACCATCGCGTGTAAATTTAACATATATTTGGAAATGGATAACTTTAATTTTGAAGAAAACTATAAATAATTGCACTCCATTGGAAAAAGTTCTATCTTACTGGAGAGACTTCCGGTCAAAGAAGCAGTAACCATTTTGCATTTATTTTGATGTAGTATTGGAGATGGATCGATTGCAAAAAATATACATATGTCCAAACTATTTCCAAATCGGTTAACAAATATAAAAGTTATAGCAAGTTTATCAAGTGTTATTTTTTCATTCGGTATATCAATACTGTATTTTCAGATCCAATCGAAAAATTTATTTGAAAGTTTAGTTAAAATTCAGTTGAAGAATTCAAACAAGTTTTTCGATTATTTTTAAAAATACAGTATCTATATACCGATACTTGTAAATAAAATTACGAACAGCTTAATGTAAATATATAATATACTAGCAGACCCGGCAGACCTTGTACTGCCTGACCAGTGACTTCCCTAGAAATAAATACAATATTTCTGGTTTTCCCGTCTTTGGTATAAACAATTAAATTTTTTGGATGCCCGACTCAAAAAACAGATATTTTTAACCCAATGAGTATGACAAAATATGCGCTGCTGAGCAGATGTATAGCTAGTATTTATTTAGTTCTATCCTATTCTATTTAGACTGTCTTTAAACATTGCTGTACACACTTTAATACTCCAGATATGTATAAATTGCAATACAAACAAAAAAAATTAGGTGCATTCACTAAGATTAATGAACATATGTACGTTAAAATTACACTAAAGCAAATACATTCAGGGATATAAAGAATTGAAATATTACTTAGCTTGTAGACTTGGAACTGCCCAAAAATTATATAAATCATGACCGAAGGACACACATATCCAAAAATCATTAATTTAGACCAAATATGTTCAGAGTTATGAAGAGTTAAAATTTTATATATCCTGGGGGAGTGGCACCGCCCACTTTTCCGTAAATTAATATAACCTAAATCGTACACAACAATCTTCTTAACCGATCTGGAAAGTTTAAAAGAGATCGACCACAAACTTTGGACAAAATTGAAGTACCAAAAATGTGGGCGTGGCACCGCCCACTTTTCTAAAATTATCCAAAAACCATTAATTTGGACCAAATATGTTCAGAGTTGTGAAGAATTTAAATTTGATATAGCCTGGGTCGTGGTACCGCCCACTTTCCCAAAAATTAATATAGCCTATGCTTTCACCCATGATCCCAAGAATATACTTTGAAAATTTCATAAAAATCGGTTGAGTCAAATGGTGTGAAAAATGTATAGTAATTCATCAATTGAGAACGCCTGGACCGATTTGTCCAATTTTCCGACTTTTCCGCAGGGTTTTCCAAAATTTTCATTTTTAAAAACCTTCTCCTAGCAATTACGAAGAACTGAAAAAAAAATGTGAGCCAAATCGGTCCAGCCGTTCTCAATTGATGAGTTACTATAAATTTTTTCCCACCATTTTTATATACATATATAGAATATGTATGTATGTAAAAGTTGAATACAAATATATAAGTTATGAACAATATTCACAAACTGTGGACATTTTTTGTGTATAACTTATGCACAATTTCAATAGATTGTGCAGAATTCATGATTTATGTGCAAATGTGCATATTCAAAAATGTATCTAAACATTTTATAGTTATGAACAGCTTGTGCATAAATAATGCACTACAGTTTTCTCCGTGAACCTAATAAAAATAAGAAGAACGCCTTCTTTATTAATTCAAGGAGATATCCACATATATATTCGAAGATTTTTTCTTGATTTTATTAAAAAAGACTATCCCACCTGAAATAAGTACGGATTCTTCTTAAGGAAAAACTATGGAGATATATTCGTACCATTGTTCTATTTTAGTATTCCAGCTAGAGCTCTCCGCGGTTTCGAGTTCTTCTTGAAGTGGTAATTGTCTTCGAAGTAAATAAAGAGAGGTTTAAAACTATTTCTGCGATGTGATAGGCGAGACACATCCTCTTAACAAAATAGTACTCCAGGAGAACGAATAGTGGATAGTTCAACAGAAGCCATTCGTGAACCAAATGTTTTAGCATTCGGCAGTGTTTTCACGTCAATGAACTTGCAAAAAATAATACCATTACCCGAAATGGGTAAATATATGCGAAATCGGAAAGAAACTTCTTTATTTAATGAACGTATAAAAAGTCCAGAAAGTCAAGTCCAAATAAATTGCGATTCTTACTTCTAACTGTCATATGCCTTCCATAACCGAAACAAAAAGATGGTTCTAAGAAGTTGGCTGTCCGGCAGATCAGAAGGCTGATATATATGACATAAATCGCAAATCGCAAAAATGGTGCAACAAAGTATTTTTTTTCAAATTTGTATGGCAGATTTTTTTTGGTTTTTATAAAGAGATTTTATTTGATTTCCTTATTCCTTCCGTTATTAAGATGTGTATATCCCTCCTATAAACATTATTACGAGTAGTATTATATGTCCCAGGATAATAGGAGTGGTCTAGTACTTTTCGTGTATGCCAAACATCTTATATTTTTGCCATATTACCGATATATACTGTAATTTCTCTTTTTCGGCATCCAGTTAATAGATCCATGCAAAAACTCTAAACTTGAAACTTTTAAACTTTCCAACCACCCAAAACTATTTTCATATGACTTACAAAAAACTTCTTCTTTGTTTCAGGGTTATGAAGATCTAAGAGGCACAGCAAAGACGTACCAAAGATATTACAGCGACGTTCTCACTAAAAACTATAACAATACGTATTACAAGGTAAACCAAGATACAAGTTTAATGTCGTAAAGGTTGTAAAGTTGGCATATTATAATATAGATATGCATAACTATTTGAGTATGAGAAAGCAGTTTTGCCAGCAATAAAAGATTCTATTTCAAAGCCTGCAAGTGGTTTTGAAAAGAAGTTTAGAGTGAAGGGTTTAGAATATGTCCGAGGTAGGCATGCCAATCGTGAAAGGCGACCAATGTGTACACAGGTAATTACGTGCAACTCGATGGTTGATCTACGGATGATACCTCTCATTGCCCATCTTATCGTTCTTGGCGGAAGGAGGGATGACATGACCTAGAAGGTTCCACGGGTTGTAAATCGATACCATGACAGTCGGGGAGTACCGGACTCTACCGGATTTAAGGACTGTTAATTCGACAACACTCTCAACTGTCGTTACCGCAACATCAGCTTGCCTTCGACAGTGTCCGAAAAGGGATCTGATGATAAGCCTGGATACTTTGAAACATGTAATCCTATTCATCGCTGTGATTAGCTTTGTAATTTTTCTCTAAATATAAATTTTTCCACAAAATCGGAAATAATAATTAACTAATTATTATTTTTACTGGTATTGAGCTCGCAAAACTTACATTTGTTTATTTATTAACAAGAATATTATGAATAACACTGGACCACGAATTTCCACGTTTTCTCTTCACCAGAAACGCCGTTAAGAAATTCGTATGTAAAACCACCCCCTGATTTCGAAAATCGAGTTCATTTTTGAATCTAGGGTATCGTTTTCGAGATATTTGTAATTTGCGGTTATTCGAAAAAACCAAAAAGATGGCTCCCTTTAATGACGTATATCTCACGAACGGGTCAAGAAATTGCAAAAAGGTTTACAAAATCAAAATCACAATAAGATTTGGTGTAAGTGCATCGTACAAAACCACATCTTTTTTTCTAGATAGTTTTTCTTTACGTAAAGCTCTGTTTAATTAGAAAAGAGATAAGCTATCATCGAAGAAAAACTAAACTAAACTAAAAACATTTTTAACTTTTTTTTTTTTAATTCATTTATGTTTATACTATATTCTAACAATCTTTATCTTAATTTGATTTTACTATGTGAAATAATTTTGTATTCTATTTTGGCGCTTATTCTTTTTAGGATCGGTTTCTCTTATGAGAAACCAGCAGTAATCGCCCTTGATATCGATTATCAATTAATTTCATTTTCTGGTGAAACTTTTTGCCATGCTCGTCACTTTCGTCGCCAAGATTTGCCGAAACAAAGCTCAAATATGAGTGCAGAAAGTGAACATTTAAAGATATATTTACGACTGGAAAGAAAATATTAGTTAGGTAAACAAATTATAAAATTTTGGGAAATTTATAATGATAATAATGATTTCAATAAGCCTTTAAAACTTACCCATTTTCGCATTATTGACTAACTCGTTCCCTATCTGCTCGCATTTAGGGCTTTTGTGTCTACCGAGAAAAGAAGCAACGACGTTTTCAAAGGATTCCCAAGCTGCTGCCTCAACTGATGAGAGTAGTCCTTTGAACTGATTATTGTTGATAAACTTTTTTATTTTTAGTCCAACAAAAATACCTTCCTTTATCTTGGCTTGAGAAATATTTGGAAAAATTGTTTTCAAATAGTCAAATGCTTCGCCTTCTTTGTCCAAAGCCTTAACAAAGTTTTTAATGAGTCCGAGCTTGATGTGTAAGGGTGGAAATATGGTTTTCTCTTTCTTGACAAGAGGGGTGTATTTGATGTTATCCACACCAACGGTAAACTCGACTCTTTCCGGCAAATCCTTTCTGACGTCGTGGTCCTTACGAGCTCGGCCATCCCACTTGCAGAGGAAGCACCGGTGCTTGGTGTAGCCACTTTGTACACCGCATAGCATTGCAACGACTTTGAGATCAGAACATGTTTTCCAATAATGCTCTTCATATTTGATAAATTGGAGTATTTTTTGCATTTCCTCGTAGGTTTCCTTTGTATTGCAAAATTCAGAACAACTTGATCCCCCGCACTCAGATATTACTGTTGACACTGGAACTGGATCCGCAATTGCCGTTGAATGTAGTACTGGTAATGTCACTGTAGGTAAGCTGGCATATGTTACTCTTCTTGATCTTCCAACGCCAAGTACTTATGTTTGATAAATCTAACACTCTATTGAATGGCAAGTAGCTTCTTTCCATGTACACAAAGTGCTCGGTGTCCATGGCTTTTCGGCATTTTTAGGCTCAATGCCAAAATACTTGGAGTATAAAGTTTTGAAATGATTTATTTATTAGTTTGTTTTAAGTTGACACAAACAAAGATGTCGACTAAGGACAGATACTACTTAAATTGCACATAACTTAAAAACTACACAATATGAATTAAAGTATTAGATGAGATGTTTGGAAGAGCCGTGTCTCCCATCCACCATCACATACGGTCGATTATTCACGCAATGTTGTCATCAGAGCTAGTTGGTTATTAACTGGAAAGATTAGAGTGGCCGTGATTTCTTATAAAACGATCGGTTCATCCATAAGGATGGTCTTGAAAATCTTGACTGTTCAATCCTCACCGAGTGGTTGGAGAGGCCGAGTCTCCAATCCCCCCTCACATACGATCGAATTTTTAATGAATGTTGTGCTTGGAATTCTTGAATTATTCACAGAATGGTTGAAGAGGCCGAGTCTCCAATCCACCCTGACATACGGTCGAATATTTATTTGTTTAAGTGTGTTCATTGATATTGTGTGAGAAGCTGGTGAAATGTACGCGATTCCACGCAGCGTTCGGAGCAACAACGGAATATTTATCATTTAATATTGTGCCGTGAAATCTTGAATTATCCATAGGGTGGTTGAAGAGGCCGAGTCTCCAATCCACCCTGACATACAGTCGACTATTTATTTATGTAAAGTCGGGTAACAGAGCGATATGAGATTTGCTGGCGGAATGGACGTGATTCCGCGCAGCGGACGATTGGGCCTGATTCCAGTTAAGACCCCGCAAAGAATTGCTTTTGTACTGACGCAAGCCGCTGTACATATATGGACTTGATACAAGGGACACCAGACACACGAGCAATACTCAAGTATTGGACGAACCAGCGATGTGTAAAGAACTTTCATGAGGTACGGGTCCTCAAATTCTTTAGCCCATCGTTTAACAAAAAAAAGCACACCCATGGCTTTGTTAGCAATAGATGAAATATGCAAATTAAAACTTAGTTTAGGGTCAAAAAGAACACCTAAATCAGTTACAACAGATATGCGTTCCAAAAGAGTGTCATTTAGTACGCAGGAGACCAAAACCGGCTTTACTCGATGAAAAGTCATTAGCTTACATTTCGAGCTATTCAATATTAATAAATTTACTGCACACCAGCAGCGAAATGACTCCAAATCGGCCTGAGAGAGATCTCCACGGGAAAGTACAGTAGGCAAATAGGTGAAACAAAGTTTCACATCATCCGCATACATAAGAGTTCGAGAATGAGATGTGATTTGAGGTAGGTCATTTATGAACAGGGTAAAGAGAAAGGGGCCAAGATGACTACCCTGGGGGACACCGGAAGTAACGTCAATGGACTTAGACAAAGTATTTTTAAACAACACCTGTTGAGTCCTGTTTGTAAGATAATTTGCAAGCCATAATAATAACTGATCCGGAAAACCCAGTAAATCGAGTTAATGGATTAAATGCTCATGGTTGACAGAGTCGAATGCTTTGAGAACACTCGTCGTAGCCTCATTAAAGTATATTGGCCACACATGAAAAAGAACATATCTGGATCGTTATTACACTCAAATTCTCCCGTCCTTTTACTCATTTCATTTTTCTTATTAAATCACGGTTTTGAAATTAAACTTATGAACTGAACTTTCTCCGGCGAGCCTTGCATATGTTATGAATTTTCAAGGCGCATTAACTCGAAACAAGAATAAAAGGAAAAGATCAAATCTTTCCTAGACAGAAAGCCGCGAAAAGAAAATACTACCTGCTTTAGATGTAGGCTTTACAAATTTTCGGTGTCTTATAATTTTGGAAATCTACCTGTATACTTACCCATTAGTAACGGAAATACATGTTTATTGTACATGCCTACAGCCTTCGAACCCAACCACTCTTCCCTTCGATTCAATAACTCTAGATACCTACTATAAAACAATTGTACTATTTGATTTATTTAAAGAAAAAGTATTATCATTGCTATGGTGTTATTCGTTTATCCGGATAATATCCCATTTGCCCTTCATACCTTAAATATATATGTATGTATACATACATTGAAGTTGCACAACCTGGGTATTTTTATTTGATCGTTTATGACTTACGTAGTTTTGCATCGATGTTCTTCGATGGTAGCTTATCTGTTTTCTAATTAAACAGAGCTTTACGTAAAGAAAAAATATCTCTAAAAAAGTTGCGGTTTCGGAATTCTGCCCTCGCAAAGAGTAATTTTTTTATATTTTTTCATAAAAAAAAAAAATTTCAAATGATAAGCCAACATTGCGAAAACTCTCTGGATGAGCAAAAAACAATGTATGATGCATTTTTAAATTTTATTGTGAATTTGATTCGTAAACCTTTTTACATTTGTGTTTTTTTTTTTGTTTTTGGAAGACCGGTAAATGGCAAATATCTCGAAAACGGTACCATAGAATCAAAAATGAACTCGGCTAAGATATTCAAGCGCTAACTACCAAAGCTTTAAAACGCCAGTCATAAAAACTTAAACAAATTTAGCAACACAGAAAAAGTAAAATTGTTGGAGAAGAAAAAGTGTTTGTTCATAAAAAAAATTAAAGGTGGCTGACCAGAAAGTTAAGCGTAAAACCCAATTAAAAATTAAACTATCCTCCTTAATAAGCTTCAACATTGTAATGCAATTTAGGCATGTTTATTAAAACGAGATGGTGTAAGTTTTTATTAAACTAAGCAGCAGCATCGATCTCATGGAAGAAATTTCGTTGTCCCCAAGGACTTTAGTGCGTTGTTCTTGTTGTTGTAACGCTACTTAGCCCTACCTGGGTAGTCAGTATCTTACCCAGTAATATCATCAAACTCTTCTGACGGAAGTCCTAGAAACCTAGCGGCTTCGACAGGGGTGGACCAGAGGGATATGGGTGTTAGACGAGTAGGCTCGGTTGAGCAGACAAAAAGATGGTTAGTATTATGGGGGCACAAGCCGCATGACGGGCAAACATTAGGCAAGTCGGGGTTCAGTCTGGATAGGTAAGAGTTTAACCTATTATAATATCCAGACCTTAGTTGAGCCAGCATCACCCTAGTCTCCCTAGGCAGCTCGCGCTCGTGAGAAATCCATCCCAGTCGGCTTTATTGAAGTTGGTGTACTTGCGATTTTCAGCGGTGACAAAGTCGTTGGGGTGATCGATAGAGAGCACTATGGGTAAGTGGTATGAAGCAAGCGTCAGCATCGGTCGCCAGTCAACGCAGTTTATAAGGCCTGCGCTGACTATGGTGTTGTCTGGCGAGCTAGAGCAGTTTACAGCCACTCTAGTGGGGTCATCCCCATTTACCGAGCAGAACGTCGAATCGTCTATTTGGTCAGCCAGCTCCTGCCCCTACCATCGGCCTGCAAGCTGGAGTGCCACATGTCTCGCCCCTGAGTAACGCACGAATGTCGGGGTGGTAATCCCTGGCACAGCAGGTGACAGGAGGTTATTATATGTTTATGATTTCAATGTCGACATCGCCTGACCGGACAACCATACCTTGACGTTCTAAGGTGGTGTCCCTCGGATCGATGTCAGGCTCAAATAGACGATACTGCACAGATTGATGCGTGATGATTGCCAGACCACCCCCAAGCCCTCTCGCACGATCGCGACGGTGTACATTGTACCCGTTGCAGGTCTGAAGAGACCACCTTCCACCGATCTTTGTCTCCTGAATCGCCGAGATTTTGATGTTATATCGCCTCATTAAGTTTATTACCTCAACAAATTTACCGGTTAGGCCGTTGCAATTAAATTGCAGGATACCGACATGCGAAGAGGGAGCAGAGTTGATGCTGGGGGTCAGGGATTGATGCGTATGCCTAGGTGGTAGTAGAAGCCTGGGTCGCGCACTACGGCTCATTCTTGAAGTCGAAGGAATCGCGTTACGAGAAGGTAGAGGTGAGTCAGACGACGTTGAAGGTTGCGTAGCTCGACAGCATGGCGCAACGTACGTATCAGTCCATAGGTTCCTGTTTGCGAGTCCAGCGCATATAAGCAGGTGACGCAGGCCAAGGAAGTTATTTCACTTGACTGATGCGAAAGGCGTGTATAATCTTAACCGACAAACAGTGCACGTCGCACTAATCAGCTAGGAATATGTGTCAAATCTGAAATTGCTCTAAGACTAGAGTGTAAATATTTCTCGATAGCCTTAGATGAAAGTACGGATATTAATGATACTTGCCAATTTGCTATTTGTGTTCGGAGCGTAATGACGGATTAATACTCTATTGTAGATATGGGGAAACCCACTGGAGTTTGTACGGATGGTGCCAACTCTATGGGTAGTGCGATAGAAGGCTTTGCAGGCTAGTTAAAAAATAATAATAAAGCTTCAAACCTCCATTGCCTTATACATCAGGCAGTACTTTTCTCTAAATTTCTAACAAATCACGCAGTTATGAAAACCGCGGAGGAAATTATAAATAAGGTAAGTGGTGGGCACCAGCCACTTTCCCATAGGCAATTCGTAAGCTTTTTGAAAAGCAAAGGACCTAAAACTCTTTACGGACGTAAGACGGTTAAGTCATGGTGATTGCCTTAATTGGTTTTTTGACCTAAGGGCAGAAGTTGTACAATTCCTTGAAATAGAAAAAAAAGGGCGTGTGGCACTCGTGGACTGCCGCGGTAAAGCTATTGCATATTATGAAGTTTTGCCAGACACATTAACATTAACAATAACAATAACAATAACATTAACATTAACATTAACATTAACATTAACATTAACATTAACATTAACATTAACATTAACATTAACATTAACATTAACATTAACATTAACATTAACATTAACATTAACATTAACATTAACATTAACATTAACATTAACATTAACATTAACATTAACATTAACATTAACATTAACATTAACATTAACATTAACATTAACATTAACATTAACATTAACATTAACATTAACATTAACATTAACATAAACATTAACATTAACATTAACATTAACATTAACATTAACATTAACATTAACATTAACATTAACATTAACATTAACATTAACATTAACATTAACATTAACATTAACATTAACATTAACATTAACATTAACATTAACATTAACATTAACATTAACATTAACATTAACATTAACATTAACATTAACATTAACATTAACATTAACATTAACATTAACATTAACATTAACATTAACATTAACATTAACATTAACATTAACATTAACATTAACATTAACATTAACATTAACATTAACATTAACATTAACATTAACATTAACATTAACATTAACATTAACATTAACATTAACATTAACATTAACATTAACATTAACATTAACATTAACATTAACATTAACATTAACATTAACATTAACATTAACATTAACATTAACATTAACATTAACATTAACATTAACATTAACATTAACATTAACATTAACATTAACATTAATATTAACATTAACATTAACATTAACATTAACATTAACATTAACATTAACATTAACATTAACATTAACATTAACATTAACATTAACATTAACATTAACATTAACATTAACATTAACATTAACATTAACATTAACATTAACATTAACATTAACATTAACATTAACATTAACATTAACATTAACATTAACATTAACATTAACATTAACATTAACATTAACATTAACGTTAACATTAACATTAACATTAACATTAACACTAAATATGGAGTCTGAGTGTATGTCTAGAATATGCCTGTCTTCCCATTCCTCCGTCTTACGGAATTTGGTAGAGAACTTGGTATTTGGGCCATGGCATATAGGTGTGGAGTAGTTCACGGTTTTCAGATTTTGGGGTATGGTCTCCAAGATCATTGCGTGTCCAAATCTGGTGTCATTCCATCGTTGAACAGCGCTCAGTCTTACTGCGCTATAGTTTGCTTGGAGTTTATCGTACAAGTCAACCGGGAGTAGATTGAGCATGACCTCCAGAGCTTTGGTAGGTGTGGATGGAAGTGACCCCGTCATAAGCACCGCCGCAGAACGCGGTACTGTACCCATCCTTCCTATGATGCTGTTACGATCTAGTGCAGGCCACCATACAACAAAAACCATAAAAGAGGATGGGTCTAACCACAGCGGTGTACAGCCAGTGCATCACCCGGGGGATCAAGCCCCATTTTTTCCTTATAGCTTTTCGGGATCTGTCCTCAACATGCTTGCTCCAGTTGAGTTTGCTATCCAAGATAACGCCGAGGTACCTGACCTCTTGAGAAATCGTGAGCCTGACCCCGTTCAGGCGTGGTGGTGTAAAAGCTGGTAGTTTGTATTTTCTAGTGTAAAGGACCATTTCCGTTTTAGAGGGATTTACGCTAAGGCCGCTTACCATAGCCCAGTCGTCCACGAGGTTCAGAGCTAACTGGAGCAGTTCACTTAGTGTCTGAAGATGTCTACCAGTGGCCGTAAGAGCTATGTCGTCGGCGTAGGCAATGATTTGGCAACCGGTGTTTTCCAGTTCCAGAAGTAGGGTGTTAAAGGTTAGGTTCCACAGTAAAGGGGATAGAACTCCCCCTTGAGGTGTGCCTCGAGATGCGTACCGCACTATTGAGGCCTCGCACAGATTAGCTTGGACAGTTCTCTTTGCCAGGAGCTGACTAACGAATTCCACAAGCCTGGGCTCCAGTCTCCCCGAAGGGACTCGATGACGGCTTGCGGGAGTAGGTTATTGAAGGCTCCTTCAACGTCGAGAAAGATACCCAGCGTGTACTCCTTGAAGACAAGTCCTTTTTCTATCTTCGTGGTAATAGCATGGAGTGCTGTTTCCACGGACTTGCCCTTAGAGTATGCGTGTTGAGCCTTCGAGAGGTCAAGAGGGCGCAGATTATTCCTAATGTGCGCATCTAGTATTCTTTCCAATACCTTAAGAAGGAAGGATGTAAGGCTTATAGGCCGAAAGTCCTTTGGTTTTGAGTGCGAAACTCGCCCTCCTTTCGGTATGAAGACTATCTTCGCCTCTGTCCATTTGTGCGGAACGTGGCGTAGCCTAAGACATGCTGTGTAGTTATCGGACAGCATAGGACAGAGAATGCCTCTGGCCATTTGAAGTTCAGCGGGAAAGATGTTATCAGGTCCCGGAGATTTAAAAGGGTCGAAAGTTCCGATTGCCCATTCGACTTTCGGGGGGGTGATTAGCCCCTCTATAGGGTCGTAAATAGGCCCGCTGTTGTCGGCTGTTGGTGGCTCCGTGGAACAGCCTGGGAAGTGCGTTTCCATTAGGAGTTCGACCATTTCACCGCTGGACGATGTCCAGTCTCCATCTGGTTTCTGGATGAAGGTTGGAACAGTGGGACTTTTCGGTAGAACTTTACGCAGTCTATTCGCCTCTGAGTTGGCGAAAAGTCCCTCCATGAATTCTTTTGGGCTTTGTTGACTGCTTTTTTGAAAGTTTTTAAGGCTTGTTTATATTCGTGCCAAGAACCGGTCCGCTTAGCTTCGTTAAACATTCTCCTGCTATTTTTCCTGAGTCGAGAAATTTCGGAGCTCCACCAAGGTGGTCTCGTCTTCTTCCTCGGTCTGGTAACAGGACAGGAGACGTTAAAGGCAGCGTTACAGGACTCTGTGATCAAGTCTACCGCTTCGTAAATTTTAGACGATGAGTTGAGCTCACTGATCGAAGCCGACTCGTTTTCCAGAATAATGTGCGTTTCATCAGATCTTTGCGGTAGACAGAGTAATAATCGCTTATTTAGTAATAGCCTTAATGGTGAGTGTAATAAAAACACTTTAACTATTTTAATAACGGAAGAGTTGTTATAAAGGCAACTGATTGTTTTCGATAAAAAACACTTCTGTTGTGAGTGGCAAACTAATTATCACTAAATAACAAAATATAAATAGCTTTCCTCATGTTCATGACAGGTATGAAAATAAAAAAAATGTATAAAAACTAGTAAGGATGTAACGGGTGTAACCGAACATTAAATACCTAGTAGTGATCTGTTTTGGTATCACAATTTACTCAGGCCTAATTTAATACCGGAAAAGTTGTTATAAAGCAACTGATGGTTTTCGATTAAATCTCTTCTTTTGTGAGTGGTAAATTAAATTATGTTCATGAAAGGTATGAAAATAAAAAAAACTAATGGCAGTAGGGTGTTAACTACTTGCCCGTAAATCTTGCTTGTTCGTTATTCGATTTGCGTAATTTTTGGCAGGAGTATACTATATAGTATTGGGAAGCATCTCACTAACTTTCATGAAAATACCTTTTTGAAATTTCAAGCAATCGCTTTTGAAAATAACAGACCTTTTTTGCTGAAAATTGGGTGGCGCCACGCCTACTGCACCAAAATCCACAAAATTTTTTTACAGTTTAGTTTTGATTAAAATTAAAAAATATTACGTGTGTAATATCTTATTAATATAACTTATACAATTATGGAAATATCGCGATTTTAATTTTACAAAGAAATTTTTCAGAACTGTGTTCAAAAAGAGGGCGTGTCCGTTTACCAATTTTGTTTATTTTTATAGCAAAGAGTTAGCTTTATATGTTGAACACTTTCTCCAAATTTCGTTTCAATAAATCTATTTTTACCGGAGTTATGGCATGAAAAGTTTTGTGGAATAATCCACCATAAAAGGGCGGGGCCACACCCATTTTTGAAAAATGTTATACATTCGACTTTCTTTGCCCACGAATACTTTAGAAGTAAAATAGAAATGATATACAGCTAGTTTACTCAAATTTATTGCATATTCATATATCCACGATCCTTTTCAAAATCTTTCGTATACAATTGGGCGTGGACTTTACCCGATTTCGCTAATTTTTTTTCGGAATATTGCCGGTATTAATATAAATATGTGTGCTGAATTTCATTGATTTATGATTAATAATATTTCCAAATTTGACTTAATCAAAAGTGGGCGGGAGTGGCACCGCCACTTCAAAAATTTATTTGTTGCCTTAACGCTAAAGCACACACCGAATTTTATCCTTATAGGTGTATTATGTACTGAATAATCACTCTTTTTGTATTTTCGAAAATATTATATATATAGAAAGTGGGCGTGGTTTTAACCGATTTTGCCTATTTTCAATAGCGCTCCGAGATAAGTGAAAGGGAACCTGCATACCAATTTTCATTGAGATATCTCAAGATTTACTCAAGTTATCGGGTTCACAGACAGACGGACGGACGGACATGGCTCAATCAATTTCTCTTTTCCTCCTGAACATTTTGATATATATAAGTCAATATCTATCTCGATACGTCTATGCCGTTACATACTACCGTTAGGCGAATGAAGTTAACATACCTCACTACTTACGTTGTTATGACTTGTGACCACAGATATGGTTATCTAGATCCTTTTCTATTTCCTACCCTTTTACCAAACGTATTATTTAATTTCAAGCGAACGTGTGTTATGTCTAACCCTTTGAATAGTTGTTTGGAACTATGTTTGAAAGAGTTCGTACCTAAGAACTGCATTGTTGCAAACTCAAAGCATGCATTGTCAGCGCGTGTGGGGAAAAGTTCTACAAATTTGATTCGGTCACACGGTACTCTAGCTCCGAATGCTGTCTCTCTGCTTCAATCGAAGTGAACTGATATCATGTGCCGTTTTAAATCGGTACAATTTTGACCAGTCAACTTCTCCCTGCAATATTTCCACTCACTGACATTATTTGCATTTTATGATATTCAATGACAACTTATTGACAGCGGTTTTAAAACATGATTTGGCTCAAAAAATAACCCGGTGGTGGGAGAATGGGAAGGAAAATATAGAAGACCTCCTTATATGCAAAAATCGCCCCGGTGGTTAAGACCAAAAAAATCACCACCACCTAAAATGTAGTAAAGATCCAGAGGTATGGAATAGTTTCCTCTCAATTCATTTTAAGTTTGGCGCAAATTAATACCGTATGTAAAAGACACCCTTTCTTTAACTTTAACTTTCACGAAGACGGACGTGGGCCGGAGCAGTGTTATAAAGCCATAAAGCGGCCACCGTGGTGTGGAGGTAGTGTTGCCGGCTTACCACACCGAAGGTCCGGGTTCGAGCCCTGGTACAGGTTACATCAAAAAGTGGTTTGAAAAAGTTTTTTCAAAACGGGGTCGTCCCTCGACAGTGGTTTGGTAAACTCTCCGAGTGTATTTCTGCCATGAAAAGCTTCTCAGCAAAAATTCATCTGCTTTATGGATGCCGTTCCGTGGTCCCGCCAATTTGTAGGAAAAATTTCAAAGCGGCACACCACAAAGGAGGTTGATGATATAACTGTTGTATATCGCGCCATATGGCCTTATGACTCAATTAAGTGTGAAATAACGCCATTATGGTCTTATTTCACATTACATTTTTTTTAAACAATTAATATTTATTTGATTTCTTTTATATGCAATTTAAATATTTTGGTTCAGTTTTGATAATTATCTGGTTTACAGCCAAAATGCACCAGAGACGCCATAGTGAATTTCCTATGTAAAATCACCTCCTAATTCCGAAAATCAAGGTTATTTTTACTTGAATGGTACCGTTTTTGAGATATTTACGATTTACCGTTATTTCAAAAAACAAAAAAGATGGCTCCACTTAATCGTGTATATCTCAAGAACAAACTGAGCTCTTCCAAAACGGTTTGAAAAATTTGAAAGCTTATAAAATTTACTATAATCAGTACATACAACACTTTTTGCTAGGTTCTGCAGATTCAAACATATTGAACAATCATTACGGATTTTTAAAATTTTTTTTGTAAAAATATAAAAAAATTTGTACTTTGCGAGGAGGCATCTCGAAAACTTTTAGTTTTTTTGCAGATATTTTTTTCCCCCTCTAAGCTCTGTTTTATTACAAAAAAAAAGCTATCAGTGAACAAAATCGATGAACTAATACAAAAGTTATAAGCATTCAAGTAAATATATTCATTTAATACTTAAGTACCCTACAAATAATAGCATATGTACATATGGTTCTGTCTTAACTCTATGATCTTATTTTATAATTGAAAAAGTTATGTGTCTTGTTTTGACGCTTATTTAGATTAGGATCGGTTTCTCTTATGAGAAACCAACAGTAGTCGCCCATCATAGCGACATCCCAGAATCCTTGATATTCGTGATTCTTCGTGACGAGTTCTATAATATGTTACCTTAACATCGGATGAAACAAGTTTAAATTGTTGCATTCGAGAGGCGTGTAGTTCGGCCTTTTCCTTTGACAATTCCAAATCCCTTATCCAATCATTGAGTTGTGCTTGTGACAAAGAATTTCTTTCGTTTTCCGTTTGAAATTCAGTACAACATGATGCCGCGTAATCAGATACTACTGTTGACAATGAAACTGGAGCCGGAACTAAAGTTAAATTTGATTCTGGCAATGTCGCTTCTGTTTAAATTAGTTCTGGTAATGACACTGTAGATACGCTCGCATAGGTTACTTTTCTGGACTTTCCAACCCCAAGTACTTTTGTAGTACAAATATAGCAGTCCGTTGAATGGCAAGTTGGTTCCCTCCACTTCATTGGTGTAATAAATTTCACACGTCGCCTAAATAGATAGTTTCAGAAATTAGTCAGCTATGCATTAAAAGGGAACAAATTCCTAATTTTTACAACGTACCTTTTTGTTCCGGTTTCCGAAGAAATCAATTCGACTCGGCATGTGGTGCACACAGTGTTCGGTGTCCATGGTTTTTAGGCTCAATTCCAAAACACTTATAGTATGTAACTTTCAAAGGATTTGAAAACACACGTCTCATACTTTTAACAATAAATTGACCGCAGATGAAACAGAACATATCTGGATCATTTGTACACTCAAACTCTAGCGCCCTTTTATTCATTTTTTATTTTTAAGTAAATGACGGGTTATAAACTGCAATTATAAACTGAACAGTATCCGGCGAGCCTTGCAGATATTATGAAGGAATAAGGCGCATGTACTCTTATTTATACTTAGATCCAGTAAAGATTCAAGCATACCTAAACAAAAAGGTTCCCTAGTTCTACAAAGAAAACACTAAGTACCTGCCTCAAAAATATGCTCTTGTTTAAAATGTACCTAGGTTTGAGAAAACTATACTAACAGCTTTTTGTATCTAATAACTTTTCGAAAATCTACCTGCTAACTAACTGATATACGAATACTAAAACATATGTACCAGTAGGGTACTTAAGCATTAAATGGATATACATATTTACTTGAATGCTTATAACTTTTGTATTAGTTCCTCGATTTTGTTCACTGATAGCTTATTTTTTTTGTAATAAAACAGAGCTTGGAGGGGGGAAAAAACATCTGCAAAAAAAAACAAAAAGTTTTCGAGATGCTTCCTCGCAAAGTACAAATTTTTTTATATTTTTCCAAAAATAATTTAAAAAATCCGTAATGATTGTTCAATATGTTTATACTGATTATAGTAAATTTTATAAGCTTTCAAATTTTTCAAACCGTTTTGGAAGAGCTCAGTTTGTTCTTGAGATATACACGATTAAGTGGAGCCATCTTTTTTGTTTTTTGAAATAACGGTAAATCGTAAATATCTCAAAAACGGTACTATTCAAGTAAATATAACCTTGATTTTCGGAATTAGGAGGTGATTTTACATATGAATTTCACTATTGCGTCTCTGGTGCAGAAAATGTTGGAATTTGTGATCCAGTGTAATTATTATAATTAATAATGTATAAATGTGGCATTTGTGATAATAGGTGACATATTATATACCCAATTGGCAAAATCCCAAGAAAAAAAATTTTGATTATGACACTCCCCTTACAGTGTCATAATCCCAATTTCTTTAATGTGTATATGTAATGTGTAGAGGAGTTATTTCATTTGGGACTTATTTCATGTGGGAGTTATGTCATGTTTTTTGGGAGTTAGTGTTTAATTGTATAATAAGTCGCAAATATTGGGACTGGTATCATTTTCTTCTTTTGGCAGTTTGTAACCGTAACAATTACACTATTATGGCGTTATTTCCACTTTGGTTACTCAACGATTATGGTGATATTGCACTTGCGTGTATGCAATAAAGCCATATGGTTTAATTTCTCATTTCACTGCATCACGTGGGCCATGTTCTATTGGAAACTTCAGCGTAATTGGACCTTGTTGCCAATGTGATTGTAAATAGTTTTGTAAAACTTGCTTAGTTTTCTACAGAAAAACTTAAATCAATTTTTTTTTAAGACTTTAAAAAAAACAAGTAAGGAAGTCTAAGTTCGGGTGAAACCGAACATTACATACCCAGCTGTGCACATAAAATGCTGTTATTCTTTGTTTTGTATAGTTAATGGTGTTAAAAGCCTGGCCAGTAATACACACATATGTACATGGTTTCATTCTGGACTCATTTTCGTTTAAAAGAAGCAGAAAATATACTGAGGCTAACTCTAATGGCCTTGAGCGGGTAATAACGCAGTTGTCCTTCACATATGGGAATTTCCCTATATTTTAAAATAAATAAACATAAACACGAAAGTGCTATTATAGTAAAAAGATTATTGAACACTAAGGGTTGTTTTTTATTTGTCCATGCAATACCAAAACGCATCGCTGCAAAAGTACTGTGTGGTAGGTACATAGTTCCAGGTAGTAAATAATTTAGGCATTTTTTAGCTGAGGAATTTAAATTCCAGGTAATCATTGTCATGCTATATATCTATGTGGAAAGGTTTAAAGAGCGACCCAATATTTTGAGGAAAACGTAAAATTTTAGTTTAGTATTGTTTGATCGCTTGCTAATTCAAACGCGTTTTTGTCGAGATGTTTAAAAAACCAAAAAATTTTAATATATTAATTAAACTATAATAGTATAAATCTAACTAGCTATACAATAATAAAATACTACTGACTAATTATTGAAAGTGTTTAGTGCTTTTTGTGATCAAAAATCAAACGCGTCTTTTTCAAGACGTTTAAAAAAACAAAAAAAAAATTTAATGTATTAACTATACTAAAAAAGTAATAAGTAAAGAGTAATTATTTAGAGAATAAAATAAAGTTATTAATAAAATTCAGAAAATCACTCCTTTAAGTGATTTGTGTTCGCGTTATTACCCGAATTGTGTGGAAGTGTTCGGAGAAGCGGAATCGTACAGTATAAGAGAGGACCCAATTACCACCATCAGCAGTAAAAAAGTTTGATTTAAATAAAGTTAGCTTTAGCTATATATATACATATTGTTCATAAATCATGCCTAGGATAAGTAGAAAATCTGGCAATCTTAGACGCGCCGCAGCTCTACTCCGTGGAGAGGAAGATTATAGAGTACTTGCACAAACCCAAAATACTTTACACCGTAGAAAATTCCGAAGTACGTTCTACTGAGCGCAATAGGGACTGCAGCGTAGAGTCTGTCTCGAAAATTTAAAAACTCGCTCTTTAAAGCAAAGTAGAAATACTGCCGAACATCGATCTCGTCGCGAAAACTCTGAAATTCGCTCTACAGAGCAACGTAGAAATACTGTGGAACGTAGATCTCGCCGCGGAAATGGCGAGATTCGCTCAGCTGAGCAAATAATTGATTCAAAGCAACATAGAGTCCGTCGCGAAAACCCTGAAACTCGCTCTACAGAGCAACGTAGAGATACTGCCGAACGTAGATATCGTCGCGAAAACCCCGAAATTCGCTCTACAGAGCAACGGAAATGCAGAGATTCGCTCAGCTGAGCAAATAATTGATTCAGAGCAACATAGAGTCCGTCGCGAAAACCCTGAAACTCGATCTTTAGAGCAAAGTAGAAATACTGCCGAACGTAGATCTCGTCGCGAAAACCTTGAAGTTCGCTCTACAGAGCAACGTAGAAATACTGCCGAACGTAGATCTCTCCGTAGAAATGCAGAGATTCGCTCAGCTGAGCAAATAATTGATTCAGAGCAACATAGAGTCCGTCGCGAAAACCCTGAAACTCGCTCTACAGAGCAACGTAGAAATACTACCGGACGTAGATCTCGCCGTGGAAATGCATAGATTCGCCCAGCTGAGCAAATAATTAATTCACAGCAACATAGAGTCCGTCGCGGAAACTCTGAAATTCGCTCTATAGAGCAAAGTAGAACAACTTGTGAGCACCGATCCAGCCGCAGAAATCCAGGGAATAGGCTCCGAGAACAACAAAGAAATACACTTGCTCATAGAACTGTCCGTAGGTAGAAAGCTCTACACGAAGCCGTCAAAGTCGATTCCGAGTACATCGTCATAGAGCAAATTTACAAAATAGACGAAATGAAAATGAAAGGCAGTCGGATAGAAACTGCTCAATAAGAGGAAATGAGGGTCGGGAAAAGGAAGATGTACGAGATGACCTAGGATTGTCAGATTTTCGGCAAATAAATTTTTTGGGAATATTAAGAAGGGGCCAACAGAGATTTGCATTTGCTGCGGTGGGCTATGGTTTCCACACCAAGTACACCCGTTAAATTTTAATATAATTGCCCAAGGTCATCCAGATGTTGCATCTGCCTTTTATTTATCCGATAAATTTCCCAGTGAAGATGGTACCTATAAATTCTGTGCTACTTGCCGAAACGCAATCAAAAGGAACACCCTTCCAAAAATATGCTTAACTAATGGTTTAGATTTTCCTGAGCTCCCAGAATGCCTAAAAGACCTTACACATTTAGAGGAACGCCTAATAATGCACAGATTACCTTTTATGACTATTCGTCCTTTGGGATACCAAGGTCAGAGCTCATTAAGGGGGGCAGTTGTTAACATTCCCATTTCAGTTAACGAAATTGTCACATCCCTCCCAAGATCATTCGATCAAGCGCATGTGATTCAAATTCATCTAAGAAGACGTATGGAGTATAATCATGACTATATGACTGACACCATACGTCCTGCGAAAATTATGGAAGCCTTGCGATATTTAGTGAATACTCCATTATATCAAGAGCACAATATTCATATTAACGAAGGGTGGGTTGCAGGTTTTGATGATAATGAAGAAGTTCCATTTATTGCATCTATTGAAGATATACCCATGCTTCAAAGTTTGCGACATTGTCCACCAGAGAATAAGCCCCCCATAGAACCTGCAATTGAAGAAATAAACCCAGGTGGGCTCGAGACTCTTCTCGATAATGTTCCAGTGGAAAATATGGACATTAATCGTTTGATAATTGCACCAGGTGAAGGCCAAAGCCCCCTGGATATAATTCAAGACAACTCTGAGGAGCTTTCATTTGCAAGTATTTATGCTGGGCAGGAGCGAACTTGTACAGAGACATACAGCAAGATTACTCGATCCGAGATTCGCCGCTACGATAGTAGGGCTTGTACTATTCCTAAGCTTTTCTATAATTACAAGAAGTTAGAACTGCTCCAGATTAAGAATAGCACATCAATTTGCCTACGAAAGTTTTCTGGAAGCAATCGAGTTACGGCCCAAAATGTTTTAAATGAAAATTTTGTTCAGAATTTGATCCAGCATGACGATGGATATAGAGTTCTTAAAGGTGTTAGATCTTCCCCAGCTCACTGGGAGGCAGAGAAGAAAAAAGCAGTTGCCATGATCCGCCAATTCGGCCTACGAACCTTTTTTATAACGTTGTCTGCCGCTGAATCTCATTGGATCGAATTATTAGTTATTTTGGCTAAAACGGTGGACTCCAGAACTATTTCTGAAGAAGATGCCAATAATTTATCTACCCAAGAACGATATCGTTTAATTCGGTCAGATGCAGTCACATGCGCTAGATATTTTGACTATCGTTATCGTCAGTTGCTTAAGCTTTTTAAAGAAAATGGGGTTATTTTCGACGAGCATTTTGTGGAGCATTTTTACTGGCGGATTGAATTCCGACAAAGGGGCTCACCTCAGGTGCATGGCATGTATTGGCTCAAGAATGCTCCTAAGATCGATCTTAGCGAACCTGAATCTTTTCCAAATGCTATTAGTTTCATTGAAAAATATGTATCTACAGATGGATCCATAAGTCATTTAGAAAATTTCATTGAGTACCAGAGACATAACCATAGCCGATCTTGTACCAGGAAAATAAGAGGACAGCAAGTTTGCCGATTTGGTATTCCATATCCACCTATGCCTTCCACTCAAATCCTATTACCACTTCCAGATGACATAGAAAATTTAGAAACACATAGGGAAAACTACTCTAAGATTCAAAATCTTTTAAATTCTAATTTAACTTCTTCTGATATTTCCTGCTTAAATGATTTTGAAGCTTTTTTATCTGATACGAGAATAAATTTGTCATTCGATGTCTATTTACTTGCTCTCAGATCAAGTTTAGTGAAACCCAAAGGTTTTCTTTAAAGGAAGTTCCAAGACCGCTCAATTAATGCTTATAACCCGTTTATCTTAGAACTACATAGAGCCAACATGGATATCCAATTGATATTGGATGCATATGCCTGCTGTTCCTACATAATAAATTATATTAATAAATGAAATAGAGGCATCTATAGGCTTTTAAATGAAGCAATGGTAGAAGTTAATGCTGGAAACTACACAGTCAAGCAGAAACTTCAGCATATAGGCCATAAATTTATTTCCGGAACAGAAATTTCCGCCCAAGAAGCAGTTTATTGCTGCATTGGCCTTCATCTTTCGGAAGCTAGCAATGCAGAAATATATATTAATACCTCTCGTCCTGAAGAACGAGTCCGTATAGTAAAACCTAGACCACAACTTCAGAATCTTGCTGAAGGTTCTACCGATATTTTTGTGGCCGGTTTGTTAGAGCATTATACTGAAAGGCCTACCCTTCTTGACAATGTTTGTCTGGCTGATTTTGCAGCTTTATTTACTTTTGTGAAATCAGCAAGAACGGCACAAGGTAATTCCGATAATGAAGAAGATATAGAAGCGGAAAATTCTTTAGTTCGAGGAGAAGCACTTCCATTGAGGGATGGAAGCGGTTATGTAAATAAGCGTACCAAACCGTGTGTAGTTCGGTCAAGAAGGTTTAGTCCAGACACAGCTAGGGACGATTATTTCAGAGAAATGGTAATGCTCTACCAACCATGGCGGGATGAACAACGGGATATTATAGATAATAATAATGAGCAAACCTGCGTAGAAAATCGAGTTGCTATAGAGGAAAATCGATAAAAAATATGACGTGTTTGAACCGTTTGCTATTGCTTTGAACAATATGGCTTCTGGGGCTATGACCAGTGAAGACGTATCTTTGATTGCAAATAGAGTCGTTAATTCTGACCAGGTTCCCGACGAAGCAATTCACTTCTTTTTGTCAAACGAGGAATCTGCCAACTATAATGCACTTAAACTGAGTCAAATTCCTTCTACAGCAGTTTTATCAATCGCTAAAGACGTAGTTAAAGGAATTGCCGTTAGTTGCCAAAATGCCAATATCTTAGAACGGGCCAGACTATTGAAAACTTCGGAGACTCAGGGTCTTACGTATAGCTTAACGATAAAAACCACGGCTAAATAAATGATGACAGTAAATATCAACACAGGTGACGGTTTAGTAAATGGTGCAACTGGCCAGCTTATGCAGATAGATTTAGACTCACCAGTTCCAATAACACTGTGGATAAAATTTTTAGAACCTTCTGTTGGTTTGATAGCTAGATCGAAAAAGGCCCATCCTAACGAACCTTCGTGGACACCAATTGAGAAGACTGTTAGGGCCTTTCAATATAAGAGAAATGAGCAGATAACCATTGAAAGAAACCAGTTTCCAATTGTTCCTGGTGAGGCAATAACCATTCACAAAAGTCAGGGTGCTACGTATAATAAAGTGGCTGTTCACATCCGACCTAGAATGCCAAGATCATCTTTATACGTAGCCTGTAGTCGGGCTACTAGTGCTGATGGTCTATTTATATTAGGTAATTTTATTCCACCTAATCCTTTTTCTGAGTCTGATCCTGTGTTTAGGCAGTTGAATGATCTCACCACGACAAAAGCTTTCACTCCAACATTTAACTTTATGCTTTCTCGAACCTCTAGCCTTCAAATTATATTTCATAATGTTCAAAGTCTTCATGCCCACATAAACGATATAAATAATGACATCCTGATGCTATTCTCAGATATTCTGTGCTTTGTTGAGACATGGAGCTATCCATATGAACATTTTGACATTCCTGGTTTTGTTTCACTAAATGCTTTACGGATAGACAGCACCGAAACTGAAAACAGAAATAGGCGAGGTGTTTTAGTGTATGCAAGACTTAACTTTGTTTCCGGAATCGAATTATGTAAGTTGAAAAAAATTGTTCTGGTCGCAAGGTTTTGGAAATCGTTGTATTCAAATGCAAAGATTATTACAATTGGTGCTTTATAGAAATTCAATATTCCCCATCAGGCATTGTGAATCAGAGCTGCGGGAGATTCTTGCTACTGATCTGCGTGATAAAAATGTCTTAATTTTGGGTGACTTTAATCTATGCCTTAAGTCTGGGAATAATAGAATCGAACATCTGCTTAGAGATTATAATTTCAATTTCAATTCACTGATAGACCCCCAATATTTCACCACACCTGCTGGTACGCAAATTGACTGGGCATTTTCAAATATTGACACTCACTACCCATGTTAAGGCTATAACCTATGAAACAGTATATAGCTACCACGACAGCATTTGCGCCTCTTTTTATGAAAATAGTGAAACTGTCTAAGTTAGATTAAGATATTTATATACTATGTGATTAACTGTAACTAATTAAGTACATATTTGTCTAATTCTTAAGAAGTATTATATTATAAACATTAGCTATTTATAGTATCCTGGTTCGGTACGAGCTATAGACCTATTAATAATTTTTTCTGCAGCGAAAAATTATTGTTGTTTTTGGGTTTCTTAATAATTTTTTTATTAATTATTAAAAGTTTTTTGCTGAATTGAACAGGAAAAATTTAGAGACAACCGCCATAGCTTTTCTTATAGATCCATTTCGGAAGTTGCTAACTTCACTCATCAGAGAAATTTTGGCACGCATTGCTAACTATTAAGCTAACAATACGCTGGGTTTTTTGCCTTCTAAACGCCCTGTTCAATCAACTTTTACCAATTCATGAACCAACACGCCATCTGACGTTAAGATTTGGTATCATGATGGATTTTTTGCAACACTGTTTTTGGTGTGACAGTTTGCCCACCATGTGCTCTTGGTTTTTTGTTATTGAGATTTTACACAAACAACAAGCTTGTGTTTTTGGTCTTTACATTTGAAGTATCCTGGTTCGGTACGAGCTATAGACCTAATAATAATTTTTTCTGCAGCGAAAAATTATTGTTGTTTTTGGGTTTCTTAATAATTTTTTATTAATTATTAAAAGTTTTTTGCTGAATTGAACAGGAAAAATTTAGAGACAACCGCCATAGCTTTTCTTATAGATCCATTTCGGAAGTTGCTAACTTCACTCATCAGAGAAATTTTGGCACGCATTGCTAACTATTAAGCTAACAATACGCTGTGTTTTTTGCCTTCTAAACTCCCTGTTGAATCAACTTTTACCAATTCATGAAATAACACGCCATCTGACGTTAAGATTTGGTATCATGATGGATTTTTTGCAACACTGTTTTTGGTGTGACAGTTTGCCAACCATGTGCTCTTGGTTTTTTGTTATTGAGATTTTACACGAAAAATTATTGTTGTTTTTGGGTTTCTTAATAATTTTTTATTAATTATTAAAAGTTTTTTGCTGAATTGAACAGGAAAAATTTAGAGACAACCGCCATAGGTTTTCTTATAGATCCATTTCGGAAAAGCTATGGCGGTTGTCTCTAAATTTTTCCTGTTCAATTAAGCAAAAAACTTTTAATAATTAATAAAAAATTATTAAGAAACCTAAAAACAACAATAATTTTTCGATGCAGAAAAAATTATTAATAGGTCTATAGCTCGTGCCGAACCAGGATACTTCAAATGTAAAGACCAAAAACACAAGCTTGTTGTTTGTGTAAAATCTCAATAACAAAAAACCAAGAGCACATGGTTGGCAAACTTTCACACCAAAAACAGTGTTGCAAAAAATCCATCATGATACCAAATCTTAACGTCAGATGGCGTGTTGGTTCATGAATTGGTAAAAGTTGATTGAACAGGGCGCTTAGAAGACAAAAAACCCAGCGTATTGTTAGCTTAATAGTTAGCAATGCGTGCCAAAATTTCTCTTATGAGTGAAGTTAGCAACTTCCGAAATGGATCTATAAGAAAAGCTATGGCGGTTGTCTCTAAATTTTTCCTGGTCAATTCAGCAAAAAACTTTTAATAATTAATAAAAAATTATTAAGAAACCCAAAAACAACAATAATTTTTCGCTGCAGAAAAAATTATTAATAGGTCTATAGCTCGTACCGAACCAGGATACTTCAAATGTAAAGACCAAAAACACAAGCTTGTTGTTTGTGTAAAATCTCAATAACAAAAAACCAAGAGCACATGGTTGGCAAACTGTCACACCAAAAACAGTGTTGCAAAAAATCCATCATGATACCAAATCTTAACGTCAGATGGCGTGTTGGTTCATGAATTGGTAAAAGTTGATTGAACAGGGCGTTTAGAAGGCAAAAAACCCAGCGTATTGTTAGCTTAATAGTTAGCAATGCGTGCCAAAATTTCTCTGATGAGTGAAGTTAGCAACTTCCGAAATGGATCTATAAGAAAAGCTATGGCGGTTGTCTCTAAATTTTTCCTGTTCAATTCAGCAAAAAACTTTTAATAATTAATAAAAAATTATTAAGAAACCCAAAAACAACAATAATTTTTCGCTGAAGAAAAAATTATTAATAGGTCTATAGCTCGTACCCAAGGCAAATTCATTCTTATGGTAATGTTAAGTGAACAGCTGACTTCTTCTTCTTCACGTTTTTAACTCGCAGTGTAATGTAGAATGTCATAAAAAGAAAGATTTTACTGTTGACTTTGAATATTGTATTTTGTATTTATTTCCCAAAAACCATCGCAACTTACCAAAAGGATACGATGATGATGGTTTTAACTAAATTTTATGCACGCATGAGTTGTCTAAACACGTATTTATTCTTCCAGAAACCAATCGATGGTTGTCATTTAAAATTTTTTTCACTATGACATTCTAGGTTACAAAAACTTGAAGCGAATAGAGGCGAGTATTGCCGAATTCGCTCTGCCATTACCATAACAATCAATTTGCCTTGCTCGTACCGAACCAGGATACTTCAAATGTAAAGACCAAAAACACAAGCTTGTTGTTTGTGTAAAATCTCATTAGCTATTTATATAAATATTAAAAGCCTTTGTTGGAAGTAAATATATATAAATTTATTAATAAATTAAATTGAATTAACTAGGGAAAAACTATGTTCTACTGATTACAAAATATCAAAAGTTGACTTTTATAATAAGATTTATTTGCAAAGCTTGAAGCAAAATATCATAATAAGTCAAAAACCTAAGCAATATTACTTCCTTTCGGATGGATCGAATTCAATGTCGCAATAGAAACATATTCCAAAATTTTACTGAACTTGTGTTTTGCGTTATAAAATCAATCCACCTACCAAATTTCTTTAATTTAGTGATATTCGTTTTCAAACTATCAAACTTTTTCAATTTTTCGATATAGGAAAAGGGGTGTGGTTATCGCCCGATTAAGCTCATTTTAAAAACCAATCTATTCCGAGCCTAAACAATAGCGAATTTGGTGGGCGCGGTAACGCCCCTTGCTTATAAAGCTTTAACCGCTTACATGAGCCAAAAGTACTGAATCGATCTTTTCAAGGGTTATACCATGTCCTATATATAACTTTGAAAAAGAAGGCGTGCCATGCCCATAGCTTTTAACGTATTTTGTGAAATTTTTGTTATACGGATATATGTGTCCATTTATCAATATTTACATAATTTTAAAAAAGTGGGTGGTGGCACGCCCACGGATTTTATTATGTTGTTTGTCCCTATTTGAAGATCAGTTTTCATTGCAGATCTTTATGATACTTTCACAGTGGCTTGTTAATAGTGAAATGTTGATATTTTGTTTATACACTTGTGAGCAGTGCCAAGCCCAAAAAACCTTTAAACAACACTAATAACATCATCAGGTGAATGAGTGTACTAAATTTTAGCATTATATCTTTATCAGTTAAACAGATATTGCATATTCCGGTTTAATAACTCTCGTTTAGAGAACTTTAGTCTAAAAGTGGGCGTGATCGTTCACCGATTTTTCTACATAAACATAACATGCCTGGTACCTAGTTTCGTAAATCTATCTCACACCGTTCTGAAGTTATTAGCAGTCGAATTTGAAAATTGCTTGACTCATAAGTGGGCGGTGCCACGACCACTTTCCAAAATTTTACAAAAATAATGTACAGAATATGAAAATTTATGTATGTACCAAATTTTATTATTATAGCGGTATCAGTTAATTAGATATGGACTTTTCAATATTTCCACCTCCTTTCAATATAACTTTTATGAAAAAGTAGGCGTGGTCGCGAAGCGATTTCGTTTATTTTCTATAGCTGAATTTAACACAACAAGAGTATGCCCTCTACAAAATTTCGTTATACTAGCACAAACTGTTCTGAAGTTATTAGCTGTGTTCGGTGGCAAAACTTGCAAAAAGTGTAAGTAAAGAGAGAATGACATAAAACTCTCTCGAAACGGATAAAGTAAAAGTTTGCGACCGAACAGGAGTCAGTAGAAACTTGCAGCAAAAACAGCTGTTGCCATTTTGATTGGTTGAAAATTCAAATTTTTAAATTTTTGTTTTTGCTTTCCCTTGTCAAGATCAGCTGTTTTCACTTGCAACTTTTACGGAGCCAAAAATCCTCAGTAAACACTTGCAGCTCTCTCTGTCAATGAAATGTCAAAATGCGCTCTCTCGCTGCAAGTGTTTTGCTCCACCGAACACTTTCACAGTAAAAATTTTATAAAATTTTATAAAACTTTATAAAATTTTTTGCCACCGAACACAGCTATTGAGAGTCAAAATTTGAAAATTTTTTCAAATATATGTGGGCAGTGCCCTCCCCTTTTCAAAAAGTTTGATAAAATCGGCCTTAGAACATCTAAATCAATACATATTGCAAATTTTATCATTGCAGCTGCTTCTAATATTGAATTAACCCGTTTTATACGTTTTTCGAAATTTTCGATATCGAAAAAGGGGCGTGGGTATGGTCCGTTTTTACCCATTTTCAATACCAATCTATTCTGAACCCAAATAAGTACGCATGCCGAATTTGGTGAAGATATCTCATTATTTGCTCAAGTTATCGTGTTAACGGACAGACGGACGGACGGACGGACGGACGGACGGACGGACATGGCTCAATCAAATTTTTTTTCGATCCTGATCATATCGATATATGGAAGTCTATATCTATCTCGATTCCTTTATACCTGTACAGCCAACCGTTATCCCAACAAAGTTATAATACCCTGTGTACAAAGTACAGCTGGGTATAAAAAGCGTTAAATAATAATTATCGAAAAATTTTAATATTAAATAATAATAATAATACATAATAACTTATCATGGCTCAAAAAAATTTCTGGGATTTTCGTGAAATGAATATTACAAATAATAACTATTTTGGACGTCAGGTCAGTACGTATCGACGTTAAAATTGGAGCATATGTTTTTGCTTTGATGAACGCCTCTACTAGAAATTTACCCAGTAGCGCGATTCACTAACTTTTAACGTTTCGGCAATCCAGATTTTTACCGTAAAAGTATATTACTGCCAGTAACGACTGTGCGATTCACTAAATGCGTTTAAACAATACCGTGCAGCTAACTGTTTAAAATGTAACATGTGGCATCTCAGTCGAAATTCACTACAACATTGCTTGGATCGTAAGTGCAGCATTTGCCAGCGCTGACCTTCTTGTCGCAGAACAACAAAACATAATTGACGTCACAATATCGATCCCAGGATAACGAAGAAATTTTTTTATATTGGGTTTAAATAAATGTTTTTTTTTTTAATATAGAAGCTCAAAAAGTTTGTTTTTAATTAATTTTTATTTTTAATCAATATTTCAACCACACCAACGAATAACGTGATAACATATCAATTTACAAATCGACTACGATAAATTAACGATTTTAGACTTGACCAAGGGTTAATGAATACCAGAGATGTAAAAGAATGCATTCGAATAATTATTAATTTGATTTATCGCAAAATGATTGCAGCCATTTTTTGAATTCTTTGACTGGGACTTAAAAAATGAAGTCACCATTCAGACTTCATTCTGCGACTTCGAATTCTTTTTTTTATTAATTTTTAGGTTATTCATGTATTGCATTCATTGAATAAAAATTCTCACTGAAGTCAATTGAAGTCATTTGGAGTCATATGGAGTAATTTGAAGGCAATTTACCTGTGGCATATGAGAAATTTGAATAAGACTTCAACTGATTGCATTCGCATATGAATGCATTCTTTTACAACCCTGGTGAATAACATTTTTCGTTTAAATTGTTGTTACGCTAAGTTCCCTTATAGTTAAGTTAATATATGAATGTGAATCCCGCTACAGGTCTGGGCCTAGAAATTGTTTGTGCCGTATGCGTGCCAAATGAAAGCTGAAGACCAGGGTTTTAAGAAGGAATATTTTAATCCCATGTGAGATGCCGTTCGCGAGATAAAAGGCATAATGGAGACTAGGTGTCATTAGCAAATAATAATAATAATTCCCAACGGATTACCCACCATATCCCGCACGATTGTTCTTTCGTGCCGAGTCTTTGAAAATATTTGGTTTGTTAATCGTCGAGATCTAAAAGAATTGAATTTTTTATTCTGCATAGTGAGTCTGAAATATCACACGTACTAGAATGAGAGTTATAATCTTGATACAAACAACGAAAAGGCTCATTTAATTCAAAATTAGTTCGGCACTGTTTCAGGATAAGTGGTTTAAAATGTCTTGATGGACGGTACATTGAAGTTCACTTCGCTCAAAAGAAACGGGCTTGTGATTGAATCATTTAGAAATTTAATCGTGAAAACCATTCCAAGCATTTCCCTCCGACTAGAAAGGCTTGTGAAGATTAATTAGGTTTAAACGACTCGTATACGACGGCAAATTATACAAGGAATATCAGTGAAGATCTCTTAACGAAAATAGTAAAAATTGTTTTTGAACTGATTCTAAGCGATCCACGTGGACCTGGTAACGTGGTAACGTTAATGTGGCAGTTAAAACTGAGTTTGTAGTTCATAGTAACCCCAAGGTTAACAAAATTATATACTGGACTATAACTGTTAATTGTATAGGAAGCTGGCTGTGAAATTCCTCTCGAAAAACGCATGTATTTACATTTCTTTAGATTAAGCGGCATATAATTTAAATCGCACCAAGTAACTAGTGTATTTAGATCTGATTGAAGCTTATTGCTATCTTCGGGTGATGCGAATGACATGAAAAGCTTTACATCGTCGGCATACAATGTTAATTTTCGAAAATTCTATTATTCTAGAAATATCATTTATAAACAATAAGCACATAATCGGGCCAAAGATGGCTTCCTTGAGGAACTCCTGAGGAGACATAAATAACATCGGATTCACTATTTTTAAACACTACTTTTTGTGTTCTGTCACTAAGGTAAGAAGAGATCCAGCGATTGAGACCCGACTGATGCAGTTTATGAATAAGTAAAGAGTGACACACCTTATCGATAGCTTTGCTGAAATCAGTATACATAAATAACGTCGGTGTGCAGATTTTTTCTAAAGCCATGATTTGTAAATTCAAGTAAATTTGTAAGGGTGGACTTTCCCTTACAGAACTCAAGGTAGAGATAGGATTCGTAATCTGATTGGTAAAATAGCTTAACACTCTTTTGGGATGGCAAAAAGGTTTGCTATGCCACCATAGTTCTCTATAGAAGCCTCGCTTCCACTTTTATGAAACAGTAGAAGAAACGACTCTTTCCATGCTTTTGGAAAAGCACCACACTTTAGTGATAGATTGAACAAATTGGCAAGGGGTTGGTATATATTGTTAGTACACTTTTTCAAGATGCACGTAGGAATCCTATCAGGACCAAAATTAAAAGATTCCTTCAAGGTTTTCAGATAAATAAGAACATCACTGGCGCATATAGTTGGATAATTCATTAAATTGTTCCCATGTAGCTCATAGGGATAATTTATAAAGTCAGTATTGGTGACGGCAGAATAGTTAGGAGTGAAAAATTGCGCAAAGAAATTCTGCGATATCTTGATTATAGCTAGATAAAATGCCTTTATGATTCATGGATGAGGAAAATCCCACTACTATTCAAGTCGATATATGTACCTCATACGTAGAACAGAATACAACAAGTAATGTTTGTTTAACCCCGATTTCTTAAATAATTTGAAAGAACGCGTTTTTCTATTTTTCAGCATCATAAGCTCTTTAGTAAACCAAGCTGGCATTGGATGATCACATGTTAATTTACGTTTAGGAACAAACTTCTCAAATAAGTATTAAATAGTTTGATTAAAATGTAAAACGTTTGATTCGATATCGCCACAAAGCTCAGGACAAGTTAATTTAGATTTTTAGTTCTCTATTTAATTTCTTATAGGTGGCTTTTGAGAAGTTAAAATCAAAGCTACTACTTGAGCAGCATTGCCATTACTTATCGTTTCCTGAAATATTTCCATAGAAGGGTGGTAGACGTCTTCAGGTAAAGCCAACGGATCACAACTATTTACAGACATTTCCACGACAGCCGGTTCTACGTACCGGAATGACGCACATCAGCAAGTAGACTTTCCTAGCGGCCGCTCACGCACTCAGGCGCAACATCTCACACAGCAGTTGACAGCTACTCTCTACGTAGCACTTCCCAAGTGGATCTGAGCAATGCTAAGCGTCCACTTCCTCCCACCTCCTCAGTCAGCTCCTCTTCTTCCAGCATCAGCACGAGTATAAGCCACAACCATCAGCTCCTGGTCCCTTATACTATGGACTGATACGTACGTTGCGTTTACGCATCAGTCCCTGACCCCCCGCATCAACTCTGTTCCGCCTTCGTATTTCGGTATCCTGCAAATCAATTGCAACGACCTAACCGGTAAAATTGTTGAAGTAAAAAACTTAATGAGGCGATTGTTATATCGCGGGTACAATGTACACCGTTGCGATCGTGCGAGAAAGCTTGGGGGTGGTGTGGCCTTCATCACGCATCAATCTGTGCAGTATCGTCTATTTGAGCCTGACATCGACCCGAGAGACACCACCTTAGAACGTCAAGGTATGGTTGTCCGGTCGGACGATGTCGACCTTGAAATCATAAACATAGATATACCTCCTGTCACCTGCTGTCCCAGGGATTACCGCCCCGACATTTGTGCGTTACCAAGGGGCGAGAATCGCGTCACCCTTGGTGATTTCAACGCACACCACTAAATGCGGAACTCCAGCTTTCAGGCCGATGGTAGGGGGCAAGAGCTGGCTGACCAAATATACGATTCGACGTTCTGCACGGTAAATGGGGATGCCCCCACTAGAGTGGCGGTAAACTGCTCTAGCTCGCCAGACATCATCATAGTCAGCGCAGGCCTTATAAACTGCGTTGAATGGCTACCGATGCTGACGCTTGCTTCAGACCACCTACCCATAGTGCTCTCTATCGATCGCCCCACCGATTATGTCACCGCTGAAAATGGCACTTACACCAACTTCAATAAAGCCGACTGGGAGGGTTTTCTCACCACCACAGAGAGGGCCTTCGCTGCTCTCCCCACCCCGTCTGATGTACGAGAAAGGGAAAAGGCGTTTCGTATCGCCCTAATTTCAGCCTCCATCAACACATTCCGTCAGGTAGAATAAAGGAAGTGCGTCCATTCTTCCACGCAGAGGCAGCGGCCCTGGCAAATGAACGTGACCATATTATTTATTTATTTATTTATTTATTTAAGTTATAAGGCTGTATATGTAAGACTTAAGTCTTTTATAATACATCAGCAAAAGGAGAGTAACAAAGTATAAATCTTAACCTATGACAGAGGAAAGTAAGCTTATATCTTATATCTATAAAATTCGATCTTATCCTAATACATCTATGCAAGATAATCCATGTAAATATGTAATATTACATTTAATTTTAAAAGAAAAAGAAGAAAACTGTAGTGGAAGACGTTATAGGAAGGAGAAAAAGAGATGGAGAGTCAGATAAAGTTGTAGATAGAAAAATCAGATAGTTATGAGATTGCAATTAATTATTAATTTAGTTTAGAGTAATTATGTATTACCATTTTGTAGTTACGACGATTCATAACAGATTCAGGAATGGAGTTCCAGGCCCTCACAGCATTAATGAAGAACAACCTTGAGGAGGACAAGTAGGAATATTTAGGAATTATAAGATGTTGATGCCTCTTAGACCTTGCCAATTGCAACTTATCCTAAAGATTTTTTAGGGGGATTTGTATTCTAAGAGTTTATACATAAATATACAGTTTCTTGCTACCATATAATTAGAAATACTGCAACCTAAAATTTTAGTTTTCCAAGAAGAAATGTGCTCAAACCTTTCGAGACCATAGACGTAACGTGTAACATTGTTGAATGCAACATCAATTTTATGAGACGAAATGGAATCAAGTTTACTACATAAAAGCTCAAAATACGTAATGTGGGGCAATATAAGTTGCATAGCTAATTTTTTCCTCGTATCTAAGGGGGTAAACGACGCTGACATTCTTAATCTGCGTAATACAATATAGACAATACTAACAACCTTGTTTACGTGACCAGAGCAACTCAACTTAGAATTAATAATAAAGCCTAAGTTTTTATTTTGTCCACAAACTTTAAGACACCATTACCAATATACAATTTTGGAATGTCTTCGACATGCACTACACTATTACTAATCGGTAGCACGTATGACTTAGCAGCATTAAGTAAAAGGCGGTTGTCATAGGCCCATTGTGAGATTGATGACAAATCACTGTTAATTTTAAAACACAAATCTTCAACTAGACCAACGCGACTGGACAAATACAGTTGGATGTCGTCAGCATAACCATGAACTTTGACATACAGAGAATACATCGTTGACAAAGAGACTAAACAAGAGGGGGCCCATAATAGAACCTTGCGGTACTCCCGAGGAGACAGCACTAAACACGGAAGACTCACCATTACAGGTCACTTTTTGTGTTCTGCCTACTAGATAGCTGGCCATAAGCCTAAGGGAGCTATCCGAAAAACCAAAAAGATGCTTAAGCTTCTTGAGCAGAAGGACATGGTCTACAGAATCGAATGCTTTTGAAAAGTCTAAAAGACAAAGAAGTGTAAGGCTACCATTATCAAACTCCAACCTTATGTCATCAACTATTTTCAACATAGCAGTGGAGCAGCTGTGATTTGGTCGAAATCCCGACTGAAATGAGGATAACAGTTGATTCCGGTCAATGAATACTGAAATTTGTGCTGCCATTAGGGACTCACATACTTTAGATAGCGCTGGGAGTATGCTAATTGGTCTAAAGTCACTGGGACTATTCGCATTCTTATTTTTCGCAACTGGTATAATTACAGCTTTTTTCCACTCATCAGGAAAACATGCAGTAGTGAAGCAATGATTAATTGTATGAGTTAGAGTGCCAAGTATAAAAGGTAACACAAGTTTCACAAATCGCAGCGATATCCCATCATTACCTATAGCATTAGATTTTATCAGCATGATTGATTTAGAAACATCAGCCTCGGTAACTCCGTTAAAACTAAATTTTTCTTTCAAAGTAGGATTATCAACGAAAGTATGCAATGGAGTGCTATTCGCGTTTCTGCAGACACTACCGAAATAGTTATTAAGCGTGTTAGGGTTTAAATTACACTCCGCCTCAGTTTTTCCATATACATTAAGTTTTTTCAAATTACGCCAGAGATCTTTTACAGGTAGATACGGATTTAATTTTGAAGAACAATACAATTGCTTCGCATTCCTTGTAATGGCAGTGGCTTTATTTCGAGCAACTTTATACTGGGCCCAAGCATGCTCAGAGCCAATCCTCTTCCACTTCGCATATAGCCTGTTTATATTTTTTATTGCCAATCTAACTCTATTACTGTACCAGGGACAAGAAGTGTTCAAGGCCCGAGCAGCACGTAGAGGTACATGGTCATTAAATAACTGAGTCAAGTTTTTATTTAAGTAGTCAAGTTTAGCATTTACAGTGTCAAGAAACCAACACTCAGACCAGTTAACGTTTAACATATCAGCATACAAGGCACTAACGTCCACAGACTTCAGATCACGATACATGTAGACTTTACTATTAGCAGGACAATTAAGCGATACATCCATTGAACAGAATAGTAGATCATGGTCAGATATAAAAGAAATTTGGTCAAATTGTAAGACATGCTCAGTGCTAGATGCAATAACTAGGTCTAATAAGCTTGGAGTGGAATTGTTTGCATATCTTGTTGGGACTAGTTGATTTATTACTGTCAGACCTGCAGCAGATACGTGATCAAGTAGTTTTATTGCACATGAATCAGACACAAGAAGGTTAACATTGAAATCCCCACAAATAACAAAGAATTCATAATCAATCAAAAACATAGATAAGTCAACAAAGAAAGTATCTAACAAGCAACACCTATTAGGGTTATAAACACAGGACACCAGTACTTTAGACACGCCGTCTGATACTTCCGCAATAATATACTCCGTTTCAGATTGGTTTGAGACAGCTATCGACTTGATTGTTAGAGAAGACTTGCAATATATTGCAACACCTCCTCCTCTCTTACTTTTTCTATCATGGCGTACGAAATTGAAATTATGGATGCTATAGTAGGAATCAGAAATATCAGGATTAAACCACGTTTCAGAGACACATATTATATCAACACTTGAATCCCCAAATATGTCCCTAATATAGTCCAACTTATCATAATTTAGGCTTCGCGCATTAAAGTGCACTACATTTAGCCCATTCGACTGCTTGCATAAAATATTTATTAGTGCCTTATGGTTATGGTCATCATTGATGCTGGAGACCGCTGTCCTAGTGGGGCTCAAATCCATCGCACCTGGCATATAAAAAGGTATCTACAAAACGCATGTAATACAAATACAAAGTGGTTGCAATTTAACAAAGAGATGTAAGATAAATAAGGGTAGCAAAAGAATAGAGAGAAACAAAGCCAACACAAAAGTAAACAAACATTGAAAAGAAATGAAAAGAGCTTATAAACTAACATTGCATGTACAACAACTAATGTATAAAATTGCATGAGAACAGACACCAATGATGCATACATAATTATCAACTTTAAGTTTAGGTGCCAACAAGAGCATTGACTTCGGCTCTGCTGCCTACTAATTTCGCCTCACTCCCAGTCCTGAGTCTCACGTACACTTTTCCACGAAAAGAGTGCACCGATGCCAAGCTCTTCTTTCGCCTAAGCTCCGACGTATATGCCATAATATCACGTTGCGCTTTAGTTAGACTCTCATGCAAATTAATTGAGCCATAACCTGGCAGATCGCTGTCAGAGAGCGCTAGTGGTCTTTTCTTCGTCTTGCAGAACAACGCGATGGATTTTAAGAGTTGGATACGGTCATTTGATATTAGAGGCCTGGAGCCTACGGATCCTTAAATAAAGGATCTTAATGCGGGAATCAGACGCTCAGTAGATAAACACAAACGCGCTAAGTGGGAAGAGCACCTAAGGTCTTGGAACCTCTCGGCTGGAGTTGGCAAATTATGGTCGACGGTGAAATCTTTGTCCAACCCGACTAAACCCAACGACAAAATATCCATCGCCTTCGGCGATAAGGTTCAGTTGAAACCTAAAAGATGCGCGAGCGCCTTCTGCCGACAATTTGTAATGCATCCTCCGTTGAATAAAGAGATTCGCCGGGCCACCAGGGAAGCGCATAAACACAAAAACAGCGATGAGCCCATTGCCATCTCCATTACAGAAGTTCATGAGGCAATTCGGAGATCTAAAAACACCAATCATATAGACCCCGATGGCATTTCCATGTTGATGTTGAAACACCTCGGCGACGAAGGCATAAGGTACCTTACACACATTTTCAGCCTTTCCCTGTCCACCTTTGTCATTGCTGAAAGATGGAGATAGGCAAAGATGGTCCCACTACTAAAGCCTACGTAGGGGAGTCATATCGCCCGATACCACTCCTCTCGCCAGTAGTGAAGGTGTTGGAATCTATCTTATTACCGTATTTCACCGCAAACCTGCGGCTCGCCGAACATCAGCATGGTTTTCGCAAAAACTTGACTTGGCCAAAGCTTTTGACACAGTCAACCATGCACAACTAATGAAAGACTTGGAAGACTCGTCCCTTTCCCCCTGTCTCAAACGTTGGACTGCTAACTACCTGAGTGGCCTCAATCGTCGGTTGAATTCAGAGGCGCCAGCTCAAAACCCAGAATAGTTAAACAAGGGGTGCCACAGGGTGGTGTCCTATCCCCGTTTCTGTTTACCTATTATATACCGAAACTTCTCCCACCCATCAGAGGGTGTCTCGATCGTCTCTTACGCCGACGAGTATACGATGCTGGCAACAGGCCCCTCCGTTGAAGAACTCTGATCTCGCATAAATTCATATCTCCCAGCCGTGTCCGAATTTTTCGCTGGGAGAAACCTGGCATTGTCACCGAATAAGTCCTCGGCCACCCTATTCACGACGTGGACAACGCAGGTGAACATGGAATTAGACGTCTACGTTGATAGTGTCAAGCTACCAACTGTCTCACACAATACAATCTTAGGGGTGACGTTTGATAACATGTTCAAATACGGCGCTCATGTAACCGCAATTGCCAATAAAGTCCAAAACCGTAACTAAATCCTCAAGTCGCTAGCTGGCAGCACTTGGGGTAAAGACAAAGAAACGTTACTAGCTACATACAAAGCAATTGGTCAGCTGGTACTAAGCTACCAGACGAAAATATGGTCGCCGGGGCTAGCTGACACACACTGGACGAGGCTTCAGGTCTGCCAGAAAACCGCTCTTCGAATAGCCACTAGGTGTCTTCTTATGTCTCCTGAGCACCATCTCCATAATGAAGCGAAAATGCTCGCCGTTAAAAAGCATAGTGAGATGTTGACCAGGCAATTCCTGTTCAACTGCTGCAAACCACAGCGTCCGAGCAGACGCCTGGTCGACGAGAATTCGCCCCCCAGGAGCATAAGGAGCCATCTACGCTAACACTTCGATGAGATCCGGCACCTGATTTGAACGCCGTTTGATCTCAAGGTGCACCGGCAGGCCCTCACCCTCATACACACAAATTCGGTAAATTCCTATGTCAGCTCTATCCCAGCGAACGCCGTTCTTCAGGCAACAACACCACCCGTTGCCGAAGAGGAGCGCGAGCTGCCTAGGGAGACTATGGTGATGCTGGCTCAACTCCGGTCTGGATATTGAAATAGGTTAAACTCTTACTTATCCAGACTGAACCCCGACTTGCCTAATGTTTGTCCGACATGCGGCTTTTGCCACCATAATACTAACCATCTTTTTGACTGCTCAACCGAGCCTACTCTTCTAACACCCATATGCCTCTGGTGCACCCCTGTCGAAGCCGCTAGGTTTCTAGGACTTCCGTTAGAAGAGTTTGATGATATTACTGGGTACGATACTTACTACCTAGGTAGGGCTAAGTAGCGCTACAACAACAACAACGATTTACAGAAAATTTGTTTTTATCATCAACATAAATTAAATCTAAGATTTTGCCAAACTTGTTAGCGGTGACATATATTTGACTAAGGCAGAGATCAGACATTCCATCCAAAAAGTCATTGAAGCCCAGTTTGGTTGAAATCACCTAAAACAATCATCGAGTCAGAAGCTTTAGTCAATAAGTTAAAAGTTTTGAGCAGAGAGACATGCTGCATGTAGTTTGAAAGATCAGATGCTGGAAGGATGTAGCCAGTGTTGGGCAAAATTTAGTTAACTAATGATTGATGACTAATGATTGAATGTGTTAGTCATGATTGATGACTAATGATTACTTAGTTCAATCACGAGGTGATGACTAACGATTGATTAGTTTTAATCATAATCAAATAATCATGATTATTTTTTTATGATTGATATTTTTTAATACCAGGAAAAGTAAAATATTTTTCTGCATCTGAAAAAAATACTGAATTGCACACAAAACGTTACTGTAGGTTAGGTTAGACTTTGGTGTTTTAGTGTAAAATTCAGTATTTTTTGGTGGTCAGATAAATACATGCCCCGGTAAAATACTCCTCAGGGATGGGCAATATTAGAAAATATGAGTGACGAGTGACGAAAAAATGAAAAATAAATTTTTATTCATTATTCAAAAAAATTTGAGTGATGAGTGACTGGTTATTTCTTATTCAAAAAAATCTAAGTGATAAATAACATGTTATTTTTATTTAAGAAGTGCTTGAAGAAAAATAATATGTTATTCGTCCCTCAAGAAATCCTGAGTGATGAATAACATGTTATTTTTATTTTTGGAATTCTTGAATAACGATAAAACTTCACTTTTATTCAGTTATTTAAAAATAAAAAATAAGTACCCTGAGATCCCGGAAAATTATACCCATATGTGCATTATATGTATTTGTCGTCATTTTCGGTATCATTTCGGAACTGTTTCGGGATTATTTCGGGACCAGTTTCGGGATCATTTCGGGATTATTTCGGGACTATTTTCGGGATTGTTTCGGGACTTTTTCGGGATCATTTCGGGATTGTTTCGGGATTATTTTGGGATTGTTTCGAGATCATTTCGGAAATAGTCAGGAAACAGTCCCGAAATAGTACCGAAATGATCCCGAAAATGGTCCCGAAATAGTCCCGAAATGATCCCGAAAAAGTCCCGAAACAATCCCGAAAAAGTCCCGAAACAGTCCCGAAAAAGTCCGGAAACAATCGCGAAAAAGTCCCGAAACAATCCCGAAAATAGTCAGGAAACAGTCCCGAAATGATCCCGAAAAAGTCCCGAAAATGGTCCCGAAATAGTCCCGAAATGATCCCGAAACTGGTCCCGAAATAATCCCGAAACTGGTCCCGAAATAATTCCGAAACAGTTCCGAAATTATACCGAAAATGACGACAAATATAATGCGCATATGGGTATAATTTTCCGGGATCTCAGGGTACTTATTTTTTAATAACTGAATAAAAATGAAGTTTAATCGTATTTGTAAGTTTTTTGCAAGCTCGAGACCAAATAAACAATAATTCGTAATGAATTTAATTGTCAGTTTTTTGGGAAAAATTGATAATTGGAGAAAAATTACAAAGGAAAAATCAACAGCGATGGATAGGATTACATGTTTCAGAGTTTCCAGGCTCATCATCAGATCCCTTTTCGGACACGGATTCGAACTCGTGTCTGCACCAAAGCCGCTGTTAGAAAATTCCAACACTAAGCAATGATGCCCTGTGACGTCACAATGCACTTATCTCCACTTCAATTAATTCCCTTTTGTTTGTTTGTTCTTGCCAACTGTATACACAAAATTTCTTAAGACATGCAGCCTATATGTTATGATGTGTGTTGTATGTATATGTACGTAAACCCGTGCTATGGTTTCAATGTATTTTGTTGTTGGATTTTTGCGGTCTATTTTGTTTACATATTTGTAAGTTTTTTGCAAGCTCGAGACCAAATAAACAATAATTCGTAATGAATTTAATCGTCAGTTTTTTGGGAAAAATTGATAATTGGAGAAAAATTACAAAGGAAAAATCAACAGCGATGGATAGGATTACATGTTTCAGAGTTTCCAGGCTCATCATCAGATCCCTTTTCGGACACGGATTCGAACTCGTGTCTGCACCAAAGCCGCTGTTAGAAAATTCCAACACTAAGCAATGATGCCCTGTGACGTCACAATGCACTTATCTCCACTTCAATTAATTCCCTTTTGTTTGTTTGTTCTTGCCAACTGTATACACAAAATTTCTTAAGACATGCAGCCTATATGTTATGATGTGTGTTGGTCTTGTTGTTTGTACATATTTACATATGTACGTAAACCCGTGCTATGGTTTCAATGTATTTTGTTGTTGGATTTTTGTGGTCTATTTTGTTTACATATTTGTAAGTTTTTTGCAAGCTCGAGACCAAATAAACAATAATTCGTAATGAATTTAATTGTCAGTTTTTTGGGAAAAATTGATAATTGGAGAAAAATTACAAAGGAAAAATCAACAGCGATGGATAGGATTACATGTTTCAGAGTTTCCAGGCTCATCATCAGATCCCTTTTCGGACACGGATTCGAACTCGTGTCTGCACCAAAGCCGCTGTTAGAAAATTCCAACACTAAGCAATGATGCCCTGTGACGTCACAATGCACTTATCTCCACTTCAATTAATTCCCTTTTGTTTGTTTGTTCTTGCCAACTGTATACACAAAATTTCTTAAGACATGCAGCCTATATGTTATGATGTGTGTTGGTCTTGTTGTTTGTACATATTTAATCGTTATTCAAGAATTCCAAAAATAAAAATAACATGTTATTCATCACTCAGGATTTCTTGAGTGACGAATAACATATTATTTTTATTCAAGCACTTCTTGAATAAAAATAACATGTTATTTATCACTTTGATTTTTTTGAATAAGAAATAACCAGTCACTCATCACTCAAAATTTAAAAAATGATGAATAATTTTTTATTTTTTATTTGAATAATTTTTTATTCAAAGTGGCCCAACCCTGTTAGGTACAGACCCTGAAAGCTGAAAACTCAGACAATCCTCCTGAGCAAAGTCCACAAAGAAATTTTTCTCGGAAATTAAAAGAATTTTTGACATCTCCATACAAAATTGGCTGCCGAGCCGCATATTTTGTATGGGGAGAGAGTAGAAAATTCTTTTCATTTTCGGGAAAAATTTTTTCATTTCCGTACCTAATTATTTCAGCACTTTACTCGAGATGATGGTCTGAGACTTCGGTCAGCTGATCCTTACACCCTGTATGTGTAGTGTACCAACACCTGTACACCGAGCTTAGTCATACATTCATGATTAAAACTAATGATTGATGATTTGCGATTAACGAATTTAGTCATGACTAATGATTGATCTCTTTAGTTATGATTAAATTAGTCATGACTAAAGTAATCATGATTAGATCAATCATGATTGATCAATTGATTGAATATATTAGTTGATTAGCCCAACACTGGATGTAGCAAACACATAAGCACATACATATACACGTTCTCTAGCTGAATGCAGATTCATTTAAACTCAATATGCATAAAAACTCGGAATTGAAAACATGCGGTTTTAGCCAAGTTTCGGTGAAAGCAATAACGTTATAAGTGCAATGGAAATATTTCAAATACATACAGATCATTTAATTTGGTATTTAAACCTCTGGCATTTTGATAAAAGATATTCACGGACTTAGTACTCATTTTTTTGACTCAATGTTATTACGAGTGACTTTATCTACGTTTTCAATATTTCTATTCGGTCTGTACTCAAACTCCCGCACAAGAGCCCCGGGTGGCCAAAAAGAACTGGCCAAAAGAGAGTTAAAATCTTTAGCGGATACGTCAATTTTAAACGAGGACATATTTCGTTGGTAAGCGAAATTAAATTTTCTAACGGTTAAGGTTTGATCTTTAACCTTCAAAGAAACCGTTCAACCGTTTCAGGAATTGGAGATGTCAAATCAATAAGTTCAATGGCTGGAGGCAGGTTCGGCGCTGTTGAAGTAGAAGGCAGATCATCCGCACGTCTGCGCTTGTTTTCGCGATTCTCTTCGCGATTGTCAGCGCATTCCAAGTTAAGCGAGCTATCTAGAGGTTTTAAAGTTTTGAAAATATTTTCGTACTTTTTGAACTTTTCAGTCAGCAATGAAAAATCTTTGCTGATTTCAGAAAACCCGTTTCTAATGTAGCTAAAAGTTTTGCATAAGTGAACTTCCGTCGATCGACATTTAGTACAGGACCATCGCAGGCCTTTTCCGTCCTTAATTAAGTCCGCTATTCTACCAGTTAAACCGGGGCACAACCAGAATGCTACAAAGCGTTCGGACTCGCTTTTTATTTGACAGTTTTCAAACATACACGACATTTAAAAAAAAGTAATTAAAGCACTTTATAAAAAATAAAGAGATAAGAAATTTAGTTTTATCACACAAATTTGGTAGAATGATTTAGATAATTAATCACAATTCAATTCACAAGATTTAAGTAATTATTCACAGCAAGTAGTAAAGCACATTAAGTATTAAACTCTTTTAACTTTAAATTCAACTTTTAATATTTAAAATATCAAGTAGTTATTTAATTATTAAAGAAGCCTACAGAGCAAATAAAAACACAACTATACAGCTTGACGTTTGCGGCGATCTCACTCAATGTTATAAATTTTTAGGATAGGGGTAAGAATGAGAATAGGGATAGAGACACATATACAAATAGTGATTCTGATAGTGAAACTTCTACTGATACTGATGATAGTGATAGTTATCTTTATATAACATGTTTCGTTCACACACTATAGCAATACACGTGCCGCCATGTCAGTATAATTGCAGTTAGTTACAACCTAAAACCCTAAATCAAGGCCTGTCGCTTCTCACCGCATTTGCATATATGTAGTATAATGCAATAGGATCCTAGCCAGACATAGCGTCAGCAAAATATGTTTCACATGATTTTGAAATACCACATCCCAGCATGTACACATGAAGACAGCAGCGCGAAACGTTATAAACCCTTTATAAACCCGCTGCTCCCTTCAGCGCAGACTTTAGGGGCAGTTACATACGTGTAGACTACTAACCTAATTAGTTATCGTTCAATAAATCTTGTGAAACTCTTAAACTATTAAAGTTGTGAAACTCCAAACACTTCTGTTTTTATTCCAGTGCAAGTGGCCTTTTAATTTTTTTAGTGTACCAGGACTTGCAGTACTTAAGTTATATTGTCAGAGTTGGAAAACATTCGGCTTTATTCGACTTCGCTCAGAACGCAAAAACAAAAAAAAAAATCGGGCGGAACCTACCGTGATATATCTAGTAGTGATCTATTATGGCATCCCTATTTACCGAGGTCTATTTTAATCATTTTCAATTTCCGTTCCCATAAACAGACTGACATCGTGCAGATCATTTTAGGGGGCTCGCGCTGGCAAAGAGTCAATGCGTTAACGAGAAGGACTTCGTTTATCTGGGATCCAGAATAAACACCAAAGACCAAGTGGAGACCGAGGCGCCAGTTGGCGCAACGAAGATACGACTGGCGAGCTATGTTGGAAGATCAAAATAGCTGGATTACCATTTAAATAAAAAGAAGAATATCTATATAAACACATCTAACAACTCAGCATGCTGTAGAACAACGAAAAATAATTCATACTAATTTTTTTAAATCGCTTACACAATTTTTTGAAAAGGTCTATCAACGTATAATGTGTAAGTCGCATTTGAATATAATTTTTTCGTTAAAATGTAGATGTTATATAACTGAAGTGCGGTAAAAATAGGAATTTGAGTGGGACCTCCCTGAATAAGAATTTTAATTCTGTATATAAGTACATATATATAATAATATATTAGCGAGTCGATGGTGGATGGTAAAAGTGGCGACATCACTTTAAAAAAATTGTGTAAAACACTTTCACAATAAGTAAAACAAGTAAGGAAGTCTAACTTCGGTTGTAACCGAACATTAAATACCTAGTAGTGATCCGTTTTGGTATCCCAATTTACTCTATTTTAATAACGGAAAAGTTGTTATAAAGGCAACTGATTGTTTTCGATTAAAAACACTTCTTTTGTGAGTGGTAAATTAAATTATCACTAAATAACAAAATACAAATAGCTTTCTTCATGTTCATGAAAGGTATGAAAATAAAAAAAATTAATAAAAAAAGGCAGTAGGGTGTTAACTACTTGTCCGTATATTTTGCGTGTTTGCTATCCGATTTGCGTAATTTTTGACAGGAGTATACTACATACTATTGGAAAGCACTTCGCTAACTTCCACGAAAATACCTTCTTGAAATTTCAAGCAATCGCTTTTGAAAATAGCTGACCTTTTTTGCTGAAAAGTGGGCGGCGCCACGCCTACTTCACTAAAATCCACAATCTTTTTTTACCGATTTTAATTTTACAAAGAAATTTTTCAGTACTGTGTTTAAAAAGTGGGCGTGTCCGTTAACTAATTTTGTTAATTTTCACAGCATAGAGTAAGCCTTATATGTTGAAAAATTTCTCCAAATATCGTTTCAATAAATTAATTTTTACAGGAGTTATGGCATGGAAAGTTTTGTGGAATAATCCATCATAAAGGGTCGGGGCCACGACCATTTTCCAAAAAGTTTGTGCATTCGACTTTCTTTGCCCACGAACACTTTAGAGGTAAAATAGAAATGATATACAGCTAGTTTAAGAAAAGTTATTGCATATTCAATATATCTATGATCCTTTTCAAAATATTTCGTATAAAATTGGGCGTGGACTTTTTTTTTCGGAATATAGCCGGTATTAATATAAATATGTGTGCCGAATTTCATTTTGCTATCTTGAGCGGTTTTTGATTTATGATTAATAATATTTCCCAATTTGACTTAATCAAAAGGTGTATTATATACTGAATAATCACTCTTTTTGTATTTTCGAAAATATTATATGTATAGAAAGTGGGCGTGGCTTTAAACCGATTTGGCCTATTTTAAATAGCGCTCCGAGATAAGTGAAAGGGAACCTGCATACCAAATTTCATTGAGATATCTCAAGATTTACTCAAGTTATAGTGTTCACAGACGGACGGACAGACGGATGGACGGACGTACATTGCTCAATCAATTTCTCTTTTCCTCCTGAGCATTTTGATATATATAAGTCAATATCTATCTCGATTCGTTTATGCCGTTACATACTACCGTTACGCGAATGAAGTTAATATACCTTGTGTGCGAAGCACTACTAGGTATAAAAATCCACTGTTGCATATCCTGACTTTATTTGCCCATATAGCTGGAGCCAGTAGGAATATTCGAATGAAACAAAAGACAAAATACTTGTTATATATTAAAATATACATTTCAAAAAAGAAATCATAGAAATCGGTTGAATAAGCATTAAAAAAAAAACCGCAAAATAAGGTCCCGGGTACAAACGTATCCTGGGTGTGTGTTTACGTGGTATTTTCTGGGTGTGTGTTTTAGGGTTAAGGCGTATATTATTCACTATACTCCAATTAGCTAAGTTGTTAAGATCGTACTGAAGAAAGGCAACATCTACGAAGCTTGCTATGGTCCTGAAAATCTTTAAATCATCGGCATAGAGCAAATATTCGAATTTCTAAAACAGGATCCTATATCATTGATGATTGATCATCTTCTATTCAAAACTCCACCTAAGATGTAATATTTTTATGTTATTTTATTTACTTATGTTCTTGTCTGGAATTGCAAATATACCTGTATGTGTTGATTTTTATAAAATGATAGTTTTTTGGAAATTAATTTTTTTAATTTTCTGTTAGTTATACTTTATTGTATTGCGAAGCTTGCTATGGTCCTGAAAATCTTTAAATCATCGGCATAGAGCAAATACTTCGAATTTCTAAAACAGGATCCCATATCATTGATGATTGATCATTTTCTATTCAAAACTCCACCTAAGATGTAATATTTTGATGTTATTTTATTTACTTATGTTCTTGTCTGGAATTGCAAATATACCTGTATGTGTTCATTTTTATAAAATGATAATTTTTTGGAAATAAATTTTTTTAATTTTCGGTTAGTTATAATTTATTGTTGTGGCAACACTGCTGATTACCATTGCTAAGGGTTACCAATTGTATCAAATTTATTGAATACTGCTTATAAAAGTAGGCTATATTTATACACGTACGATTTTACAACTATTACGGCGCTGGTTTAATTATCTGTGATCATGTATAATAATTATGTATCTAATTTCCTTAGTTTCGTCATAGTGATACGCAACGTACTACAGAAAGCTTTAGAGCTTTTACTGAGGGCCTTTTTGGTTCAAGTAACGTTGTGAAAGCAGAACCGATTCCAGAACAGGATTTACTACTACGACCTTACGATTATTGTAAATCGTGGAAATCACATGATTACAGCGGAGTCGAGTCTGAAAGTTACAAATTCAAACATTCATGGATTTGGAATAAAACCGTTGAAGATATTTCAAAACGTTTGGGGTATGATAACTTGCTATAACTTATACATATTCGAAAATTTAACCATTTACACGAAGTAACTTTCACCTGTATGATTCATAATTTTCAAGTGCTGAGCCAGTGCTGTTGTCGTTTTCGCAATTGCACTTGATGTCGTAGACTCATTGCTATATTGTTCCTTGTCGATTTTGCCCTGTTACTCCGATATAACTTTTGCTGTTGTTTTTTGCTTACTTTTGACATTAGGCTGGTTAGTATTTTGGGTAGTTTTCTCAGTATATTTATTATATTGTTCGTGCAACATAAATGGAATATTCTAGCCTAATTTAAAATTAGGTTATTATATTTACGGTGTATTCCAACGGCTATTGTATTGTTTTGTTCTTTTTCCTTTATGAACTGTATTTAGTTAGTTTTACTATGAGCTCTGTACCATTAATCCCGCCAGGCGTTTCTGGTCTGCCTCATACTCCACGCATGTGATGCCTTTTCTGACGTGCTGATGTACTTCGCGCTACATCCCAGGTCAGTAATAATTTTGTTGGGCTAGCTTAATCCTTTTCTTTACGCCTAAATTACCAGCGGATGCAGCATCGTGAACCTCTTTAAGTACGTCTCTTCTTCGGCTGGCCAGGATGCACAGCTTTCACTGCGGAGAACTCGAAAGCAAAGACGTTTGTCAACAATTTGGTAGTCTGGATGAGCATGGGGTTGTTTGTTCACTTGCTGCGCCTTCTTTTCGTACCAGTCGCTGTCTGATTCGATATATGGTAACAGGAGTCGAGAGTGCGTCAGTTACCACATTTGCTCTCCTTTGCGATATTCTATATTAAAGTTATATTTTCCTTTATAAACCCTTCTTCTTGTGGCGCGTCCCACTTCCAGGCCTGGTTCTCTTTCAGCAGTTGGTGCAGCGGTGCTGGGAGCATGGAGAATTCAGCTACAAAGTGGCGATACCACGAAACGAAACCAACGAAACGGGGAAGTTCTTTGAGTATTTGCGGTGGCGGCATCTCCCGTACTGCAGATACCTTACTGGGGTCGGTGTGGATTCCTTTGCTGGTGATAATGTGCCCCAGGTAATGCAGTTGCGGCTGGACAAAGGTACAATTGTCGAAATTCACCTGCATTTTGTGCCTTTGAAGTCGCACGAAAGCTTTCTGTGAGTTTGCCATATGTTCGTTGAACGTGTCTCCTAAAACGATGATATCGCCCAAGTAAGAAAATACTTTCGGTTGGAGCTCCGGTTAGTATATTGTCCAAAGCTCGTTAAAACGTGGTTGGAGCAGTGTTTAGGCCAAAAGGCATGACTTTCCATTGGAACAAACCTCGTTCTGGTATACGGTCGGGATCATCTGATGAGAATAGTATATAGTAGAAATGAATTTGGGCTCCTTTAGTTGGCCGAGCATAGCTCCTTTCTGGGGCAACGGGTATGCATCGGGTTGACTGGCAGCATTGAGCTGGCGATAATCTATGCACAATCTTTAGAGCGATTACATATTCGGAGGCGGTACTTAGGCCGGTAATCTCGCTAAAACGCTTTTTATGGTGCGCTACAAAATTCTATAGCTTATCATATTGGTCGGCAGCTTGGTGCTCCCTTGAGCTAAGCGTGCGTAGCCTGGCGTGGAGTCAAGCCGTTTCCCATCAAGAGTAAGCACTGCTTGCCTATCCCCTAGGACAGAAACAGCGTGTTGGTTGTTCTTCCGTTACATACCATATTATTGCAGGGTAGGAATTTGAACTGTGGACGCATGTTTGGTTCGCCAGTTTGCTGAGTAGTGGCTGGATGTGGCGTTCTTCCAAGTTCTTCCTTACTGTGTCATCTAAGTATAACAGTGTGGCGCCACTATCCAACAGTGCTCGCACGCTCATGCCCTCGATGTAAAGGCAGCCACCCGCTAGTGCTTTGTGCGGTGGAGTAAGTTTGCGGGAGGGTGATTTCGTTGAAGTTCGCGCCATGGCTGATTGTACTTTGCTTCGGTTCTGTCTTTTGTTTGGTGTAGTTCTGATTGTATGACTGGTGGTGGCCTTGTGTCAAATAGGTTGGCCCTATTGCAAGGGAAATCCCACGACATGATGTTGTCCAGACCGCATCTGGAGAAAACAATTTTTCTGATTTCTCTTCATCGGAAACGGTGCTGACCGCGCTCCTTGCAGCACCTGCAACACTTTTCGCTATCGTACTCTTCTTGCATTTGGTGTAAGCTATGGAAGTATTAACATTTTGCCTTGCTGATTTTTGAGAAATTCATAATCGTCGACCAATTCCATCAACTCCACGCTCAAACAATCGTAAATTCGATCCAGGTGGCCAAGGGATCCCAATGAAAATCGCTTAAGGCTAACAGTAAAAATTGTTTTTAAACTGATTCAAGTCGATCTATATGGACTTGGTAACGCGGGTTCCAAATTATAGAACCGTATTCAAGAATTGGTCTGACTAATGTAGTAAAAAGAGCTTTAGGTACATAAGGGTAGCTAAATTCTTTAGACCACCGTTTAACGAATGCAAGACTACCTTTAGCCTTATTGACTGCTACGTTAATATGGCGGTTAAAACTGAGCTTGTAGTCCACAGTGACCCCCAGGTCAATAAAATCATAAACTTCCTCAAGACTATAATTTTGTATTGTATAGGAAGCCGGCTGCAAGGTTCCACGCGAAATACGCATGTATTTACATTTTTTAAGATTAAGCGGCTTAAAATTGAAATCGCACCAAGTAACTAGTGAATCTAAATCTGATTGAATCCTCTTTCTATCTTCAAAAGCCCCAAATGACATGAAAAGCTTTACATCGTCAGCATACATTAACATTTTTGAAAATTTGATTACTGTAGAAATATCATTTATAAGCAACAAGAAAAGAATCGAGCCAAGGTGGCTTCCTTGAGGAACTCCTGAAGAGACATAAATGACATTGGATAAAGAATTTTTAACACTACTCTTTGCTTCCTGTCACTGAGGTAAGAAGAGATACAGCGATTGAGTCCCGGCTGGAACCCCAACTTATCAAATTTATGAATAAGTAACGAGTCACTTTGTCAAAAGCTTTGCTAAAATCAGTATAAATAACGTCGGTGTGCAGATTTTTTCTAAAACCATTTGTGACATGACTTGTAAACTCAAGTAAATTCGTAACAGTGGATTTTCCCTTACAGAACCCGTGTTGACAGTCTAAAATCAAGGTAGAGATATGATTCGTTAGCTGATTCGTAACGATAGCTTCAAACAATTTCGGGACGGCAGAAAGCTTTTTATGAAGTGGTACGGTGGAATGATTCTTTCCACGCTGATGGAAAAACACCACACCTTCGTGATAGATTGAATAAATTGGTGAGGGGCTGATAAATATGGTTGGCACACTTTTCCCAGAAACACGAAGGAATCCTATCAGGACCGTATTTATAAGATTCTTTTAATGTTTTAAGGTAAGTTAGACCATCTTTGGCACATATAGTTGGAGAACTAAATACATTTTTCCCGTGCAGATTATAAGGATAGTCTTGAAAGTCGGAACTGGTGACGGAAGAATAGTGAAATTACGCAAAGAAATTTGCGGTATCTTGACTATCGCTATATATAATGTCTTGATGTTTCATGGCTGAGGGAAGTCCCGCTACTTTAAGTTTAGAGTTTAGGAAACTATAAAACGACTTTGGATTGAGAACAAGGTCTCCTTTAGTTTTAGAAATGTAAGATTTATAGCACTTTCATTTAAATCGATGAACTTCTGACGTAAGTAATGTTTATTTAATCCGGATTTCTTATATATTTTGAAAGATCTCTTTTTCAGCGTCTTAAGGTCCTTAGTAAAAGACAGGCAGGCTCTTGGAAGATCATAGAATACTTTACGTTTAGGAATGTGCTTTTAAAAAAGACAGTGAATAGTTTGATTGAAAATTGTAACGTTTAGATTAGAGCCGCCCAAAATAATGCGCAATTTATTTACCAACGCATACAATCACACATTTGATATCTGCTAGCGTTTTTTTTTTTTTTTTTTTTTCAGAGGAGGAAGCATCGAAATCCTAATAGTCAGTGTATGACTTTAACACACTAAACCTCCTACCGTCATGTACCGATCCCCCCGGTACTACCGTTAAGTATTCCGTCGGGAGGTGGTTTGAGCACAAGTCTCAACGTCAGTTGGTCAGCGTTACTGTACTATTTCAGTTCTTAGCTGGGGATCTTTTGTTCGATTTTTCATTCATCTAGTCTGGAGTATTGATCATATTGATCAAAGAAAGTCGTTCTTGTCCTACTACCAAAGATATGTATATAGATATAGCTATATAGGCATGCACTTACACTACATCTACTCGCTTATTCTGTCTCACTAGCTCTTCTGCATCTAGCCGGTTGGAGTGGCCGTGTTTCCGGCCCGCATCTATAATAATTCAGTACGTTTATAAGTAATCAATTATACTCACAACATATTCAGTTACAAGGTAATGCAGTGGGGACGCCGCGTCCCCAATCTGCTCCTTCTGGCTTGTGTCACGTGGACCAGGCGGTTGAAAGGCCGTGTTTCCACCCGCATCTGAGATACTTACGTACTCTTAAAATTTTGTTTGCAGGTCAATACAGTGGAGAGGCTGCATCTCCAATCTGCAATCTGCACTTCTGGTATATGTTTGTTAAACTAGGTGGTTGAAAGGCCGTGTTTCCACCTACGTTTGAGATACTTACGTACTCTTAAAATTTTGTTTGCAGGTCAATGCAGTGGAGAGGCTGAATCTCCAATCTGCAATCTGTGCCTCTGATATAGGTTTGTTAAACTGGGCGGTTGGAAGGCCGTGTTTCCAACTCGCCTCTTGTTTTTCGTGTTTGCTTGCTTTTATTCAGTCTTCCCTGCTGCGGCGCAGCCGTTCCAAACTTCTAAGCCACTTCATGGCTTCTGCGATTACCTCGCACGCTGCCATCCATTTTTGTTTACTTCGTAGCATGTGACCAACCAGCGACTCGGGAGTGTAGTCCTCATCGGCTATGCTGCGTAGTTTACTTCTAAAGCTGCACGATCTGGGGCATTCGAAGAACACGTGGTAGACGTCTTGTTGTTGTTGTTGTTTTAACACTACTTTGCCCTGCCTAGGTAGTCAGTATCAACCTTACCCCATCGAACTCTTCTAACGGAAGTCCTAAAAACCTAGCGGCTTCAACAGGGGAGGACCAGAGGGATATGGGTGTTAGAAGAGTAGGCTCGGATGAGCAGACAAAAAGATGGTTAGTAGTATGGGGGGACAAGCCGCATGCCGGACAGACATTAGGCAAGTCGGGGTTCAGTCTGGATAGGTAAGAGTTTAACCTATTACAGTATCCAGACCGGAGTTGGGCCAGCATCACCCTAGTCTCCCTAGGCAGCTCGCGCTCCTCTTCGGCAACGGGTGGTGTTGTTGCCTGAAGAACGGCGTTCACCGGGAGAGAGCCAACATAGGAATTTACCGAATTTGTGTGGATGAGGGTGAGGGCCTGCCGGTGCACCTTAGGATCAAACGGCGTGTAAATCAGGTGCCGGATCTCATCGAGGTGTTTGCGTAGGTGGCTTCTTATTCTCCTGGGGGGCGGATTTTCGTTGACCAGGCGTCCGTTCGGGTGCTGCGGTTTGCAACAGTTGAACAGGAATTGCCTGGTCAGCATCTCGCTATGCTCTTTAACGGCGAGCTTTTTCGCTTCATTGTGAAGGTGGTGCTCAGGAGACATAAGAAGACACCCAGTGGCAGTACGAAGGGCGGTGTTTTGGCAGACCTGTAGCCTCGTCCAGTGTGTGTCAGCTAGCCCCGGCGACCATATAGGCGTCGCGTAGCTCAGTACCGGCTGGCCAATTGCTTTATATGTAGCTAGTAACGTTTCTTTGTCTTTACCCCAAGTGCTGCCAGCTAGGGACTTGAGGATTTTGTTACGGCTTTGGACTTTATTGGCAATTGCGGTTACATGAGCGCCGTATTTGAACATGTTATCAAACGTCACCCCTAAGATTTTGGGGTGTGAGACAGTTGGTAGCTTGACACTATCAACGTAGACGTCTAATTCCATGTTCACTTGCGTTGTCCACGTCGTAAATAGGGTGGCCGAGGACTTATTCGGTGACAATGCCACCTTTGCTTGTTTCCATCTTTCAGGAATAACAAAGGTGGAAAGGGAAAGGTTGTAAATTTGTGTGAGGTATCTTATGCCTTCGTCGCCGAGGTGTTTCAGCATCAGCATGGAAATGCCATCGGGGCCGATATATTTGGTGTTCTTGGATCTCCGAATAGCCTCATGAACTTCTGTTGTGGAGATGGCAATGGGCGCATCGCTGTTTTTGTGTTTGTGCGCTTCCCTGGTGGCTCGGCGAATATCTTTGTTCAACGTAGGATGCATTACAAATTGTCGGCAGAAGGCGCTCGCGCATCTTTTTGGCTTCGACTGAACCTTATCACCGAAGGCGATGGATATTTTGTCGTTAGGTTTAGTCGGGTTGGACAAAGATTTCACCGTCGACCATAATTTGCCAACTCCAGCCGAGAGGTTGCAAGACCTTAGGTGCTCCTCCCACTTAGCGCGTTTGTGCTGATCTACTAAGCGTCTGATTTCCGCATTAAGATCCCGTGTTTGAGGATCCGTAGGGTCAAGGCGTCTAATATGGTCACGTTCATTTGCCAGCGCCGCAGCCTCTGCGGGGAAGAATGGACGCACTTCCTTTATTCTACCTGACGGAATGTGTTGATGGGAGGCTGAAATTAGGGCCATACGAAACGCCTTTTCCCCTTCTCGTACGTCAGACGGGGTAGGAAGAGCAGCGAAGGCGCTCTCTGTGGTGTTGAGAAAACCCTCCCAGTCGGCTTTATTGAAGTTAGTGTAAGTGCGTTTCTCAGCGGTGACAAAGTCGGTGGGGCGATCGATAGAGAGCACTATGGGTAGGTGGTCTGAAGCAAGCGTCAGCATCGGTCGCCAGTCAACGCAGTTTATTAGTCCAGCGCTGACTATGGTGATGTCTGGCGAGCTAGAGCAGTTTACCGCCACTCTAGTGGGGGCATCCCCATTTACCGTGCAGAACGTCGAATCATCAGCTCCTGTCCCCTACCATCGGCCTGCAGGCTGGAGTGCCACAGGTCGTGGTGTGCGTTGAAGTCACCAAGGATGACGCGGTTCTCGCCCCTGAGTAACGCGCGAATGTCAGGGTGGTAATCCCTGGGACAACAGGTGACAGGAGGTACGTAAATGTTTATGATTTCAAGGTCGACATCGCCTGACCGGACAACCATACCTTGACGTTCTAAGGTGGTGTCCCTCGGGTCGATGTCAGGCTCAAATAGACGATACTGCACAGATTGATGCGTGATGAATGCCAGACCACCCCCAAGCCCTCTCGCACGGTCACAACGGTGTACATTGTACCCGTTGCAGGTCAAAAGAGACGACCTTCCACCTAACTTTGTCTCCTGGATCGCCGCGATCTTGATGTTCAGTCGCTTCATTAAATTTGTCACTTCAACAATTTTGCCAGTTAGGCCGTTGCAATTAAATTGCAGGATACCGAAGTGTGTAGGGGGAGCAGAGTTGATGCTGGGGGTCAAGGACTGGTGCGTATGCCTAGGTGGTAATAGGCTGGGTCGCGCACTACGGCGCAATCTTGAAGTCGAAGGAATCGCGTTACCAGAAGGTAGAGGCGAGTCGGACGACGTTGAAGGTTGCGTAGCTCGACAGCATGGCGCAACGTACGTATCAGTCCATAGGTTCCTGTTCGCGAGTCCAGAGCATATGAGCAGGTGACACAGGCCAAAGCAGTTATTGCACTTGACTGATGCCAACGGCGTATATAATCTTAACCGACAAACAGTGCACGTAGTATAAGGGACCAGGAGCTGATGGTTGTGGCTTATACTCGTGCTAATGCTGGAAGAAGAGGGGCTGACCGAGGGGGTGGGAGAGAGCGGACGCTCAGCATTGCTGAAATCCACTTGGGAAGTGCTACGTAGGGAGTAGCTGTGAGCTGCTGTGTGAGATGTTGACGCCTGTGGGCGTGAGCGGCCGCTCGAAAGGTCTACTTGCTGATGTGCATTGTTAGTGCTAGTCGTGGAGACTGATGTGACAGAGTCAGACATATGTGGCGGAGCGATACTTGATCGACGACGGCCACTGGACGTCATAGGACGTGAACAGCAAGGGGCCACAAAAGTTTTATAAAAACTAGCGGGTCTGTGAGTAGAGGGATTTAGTCCGGAGCAACTAGTTAGATGCAACCATCTGCTACAGTTAGAGCATTGTACCGAATGTGAACGTTTCACATAAATTTTCTTCCAGCATACACAGCAGATCCATTCTCTAGGTCCGGGGTTGGATTCAATACCAGCCCGGAGCAGGAGAGTCTTGAGCAGTCCCGCTGCAAGGAGCTGCTCGGAGGATGACATTATTGGGGGGAGGATAACTGACGGTTTAGGCAGGGGGGTAGTGAAATAACAGCCCTTGGTCGGGGAAACCCCGAGTCATTCCGGTACGTAGAACCGGCTGTCGTGGGAATGTGGTAGACGTCTTCCACTGCCTCGCCTCCACAGTTATCGCATACGTTGTTGCTTTCGTGCTTAAACCGATAAAGGTATTCTTTAAAGCATCCGTGGCCGCTTAAGAACTGGGTCAGATAAAAATCTACCTCCTCGTGTGTTCTCGTTACCCATGTTTTAATATCTGGTATACAGCGGTATGTCCAGCGCCCCTTATTCGATAGGTTCCATCTGTTTTGCCAATCTTGAATACTAATCTCGCATGCTTCGGACCGCGAGTTTCTATCCTCAAACGTTGTGGCTGCTTCCTTTGCCAAATATGTCAATTGGGCACAAGCCAGAGATTACCAGTGCCGCATCGTCTGATACCGTTCTAAACCCGCTACAAACTCGGAGAGAACACAAGCGATAGGTCGACTTCACCCCGCGTAGGTACGACTGATACTCCATGGCGTGCTGCCATACCGGTGCCCCGTAGAGTAGTTGGCTTTTCACTACGCCTGCCAGCAGCTGACACCGCCCTTGCTTTGGACCTCGTGCGTTTAGCATTATCCTCGATAACGATGATATGGTTTTCGCTGCTTTCTCGTTAGCGTATTCTAGATGCGTTTTGAAAGACAGCCTCCTGTCTATCATGATTCCCAGATACTTAACTGCAGGCATTGTTTCAATGTCATGGTCTCGTGACCTGCTCTACCTTTTTCCTGCTTGATACTAGCACCGCCTCTGTTTTGTGCTCCGCAAGCTGTAGTCCATGTTGCATGAGCCATGTTTGAACGGTGGCTATGCTTACATTAGTTTTTCGACATATATCACTTAAGTGTTTGGCAGTAACAATCAATACGATATCATCCGCGAATCCGATAATCTTAACTCCATTGGGTACTTTAAGTCGCAGCACTCCGTCGTACCCTTGAGGAACCCCGCCTGTGACATGGAGCTTTTCCGTGCCATCTGCCGTTTCGTATTGCAGCAGACGTCCGTCAAAATAGCTGAGGATTATGCGTCTCAGATAATAGGATATACCTACCCTGTCTAGGGTATCCAGAATTTTCGCCCAGTTAGCGCAATTGAATGCGTACTTTACATCTAAAGTCACGATAAGGCAGTATTCCTTAGATCCCTCGAGCCAGCGTGTGCCGCTTATTGCATCTTGAGCGGTATCTCTAGCCACGTTCACTGCATTTATGGTGGATCTGCCTCTTCTGAGCCCAAACTGGTTGTCAGATATGCCACCCACCTCTTCTATTTCTTTTTCTAGACGATTGTAGATTACTCGCTCAAGAATTTTGCCTGCCGAGTCGAGCAGGCAAATGGGCCTGCAGCTGGATGGCTTCGCCAGGTTTTTTCCAGGCTTCGGCAGTAGCACCAAATTTTGGCGTTTCCAAATCGAAGGGAATGTCCCCATCTAGTCATGCAGTAAATAAGTTCGCGAACGTTGACGCCTTATAATCAACCGCCACCTTCAGTACTTTGTTGGGCACGCAGTCTGGACCAGGAGACTTGTTGTCATCTAGTCTCTTAACCGCTAGGAGCACTTTACCGTCACTTCATTAAATGCATATAATGGATTATTTGGCGTAGGGGAAACTAGCTTTCTTTGCGTGGGAAAGAGAGTATCGACCACGTTTTTGAGGAATGACGGGCATGTTGGTATGGCTTCGCGCTTGGTTTTCAACTTTTTCAAGACCAATTTGTAAGCCGTTCCCCATGGGTCGCGTTCAGCCTCATCGCAGAGGTTGAGAAAGCATTGTCGCTTACTATTCGCTATTGCCGCCTTCAAAGCATGACGCGAAGCTTTATAGGCAGCTCTGTACTCTAAGAAGGTTGGCCTATCTCGTGATCTTTGGAAGCGCCGCCTCGCCCGAATACATTCTCTCCTTAGCGTTTGTATGCTGTCATTCCACCAATACGCCGAGCTTTGCTGTTTTCGTATGGTCTTTCTGGTCATCGACGCATCGCATGCTCCTTTGATATCGGCCATTACTTTAGCTGCCTGTATACTCAGTTGCTGGTAGCATTGCCTTGAACACATCTGGGTCGAAGGTGTTGACCTTCCAACCCCGCCTCCTCACGGATGCTTGGTTGGTGAGAGTCCTTCCACCGTCTACTTTGATGTCCAATATTATTGCAGTGTGACCGCTTTGAGTATAGCACTCACTAATCTTCCACTCGCACATCCTGAACATATTTTCACTTACGAACGTAATGTCGATTATGGAACCGAAGCCATTTCTGGAAAATGTATGTTGCTTACCTGTATTAAGTAGCGCTACATCCAAGCAAGCAAATGCTTCGAGAAGAACTCTCCCTTTCGGAGAAGTTCGCTGTGAGCCCCATTCGACAGCCCATGCGTTAAAGTCGCCAGCTATGACGAATCGCTGCCTCGTAGTCGCATCTGTGGCTATTTTACCAACTACTTCTTCAAAAGCTTCTAGCGAGGTGCTAGGTGGTATGTAGAAGCTATATACGAAGATATCTCCTATTCTGCCGCACACAAAACCTCTTTCTTTAAGAACGGGCTCTATGTAAAGCGGGTTCTCTCCGCAGGACCACATTGCTGCGTTGCCACATAAATCGGGTAGCCAATTTACAGACGTGTCCCTGTCGGGCTCGCTTATCAATGCTACGTCGACATTTAGCTCCCTTATAGTTTGCGACAATAGGTCTTGCGCAGCTTCGCAGTGGTTGAGATTGAGTTGGACCAATCTCATAACGGTCTGAGTTTCTGGACCGCCGCTCTGTATACCGGGCAGTTGTTTCCCCCGCTAGGATGATCGGTGCGATTGGCTTTATTTTCAGTGCATAGAATGCACTTTGGCGAGTTCGTGCACGTTTTGGCGATGTGTCCCTCGCCTCCGCATTTGAAGCATTTCCCCTTTGCATCCTTTTCGCTGCCGCAGTTCCTCCAGATATGCCCGAAGTCCATACACTTGTAGCAGCGTTTTTGCCCAATTTTCGCCCGAGTACGGCATACAACCCAGCCTATTCTAACTTTGCTACTGGCTAGGAGCTTTCTGGCCGCTTCTCCAGTGATCGAAATTGTCGCCCTCCGTGTTCCGCCGTAAGCTTTTCGAATGGATCGGATGTTGGACAGCTGCATTTCCAGACCTGAAAACTGCGAGTTCAGTGCCTCGCAGACTTCCGTTGGCGTGGTCACCTCATCCATATCACGGATCTCGCAAAGTGTCTCTTCCGTCAGGGACTTGACTTCGGCTTTGCCAGACAAGGCTTGCCCTACTGCCGCTTTCAGCTTAGCGGTGCTGCCCCCTGCCTGCTTGGTTAGCTGGAACAACAACTCACCTTTCGCGGTCTTACGCATCTTCCGAACCATGGTACTCATCTCTTTAAGAGTCTCCTCGGTTTTTACAGCCTTTAGAATGTCCGCATACGAGCACTCTCCCGTGGATTTAATGATGATGGCGTCGGGTCGGGCAGCTTTGGGCTTCGGGCGTTTTTTCTGAACCGTTTGCCATGCTGCTCCTTGCTCTGGTGGTCCCGCTGTTCTCGAGACCTTGGCTGCTACCACGTCAGAGTAATTAGATGCTGGTTTTTGCGCATCCTTTTGCTTCTTTGGCTCTTTCTGTGGCGAAGGTGTTCCACCAGGAGCGCGTTCTCGCCCCCGTTTAGCGCGTTGTTGCTTTGGCTGCTGACTCAGTGACGGTGACGTCTGGGACTGCTTGGAGTCCACACCCCTTTTCTCTCCCATGAAGGTTCCTGCTGCCTCATTGTACGACACAGAGATCGCTTTTATTAGATCTTTAAGGTTTTGGTTAATGGAACGTTTTCCACTTCCAATAATTTCCTTAAGCTCTCCGATAAGCCTTCCTAGAGATTGAAACGCCTGGTCGTCTTCTTCCCTGCCCTCGAGCATGGGCCTGCCCGAGATTTGAGGAGCTGAACGAGGGGGCGAGTGCCCTAGTCTCGACCGCCTCACGAAGGGGTTACCTACGTCCCCTTCATTCTCCCCGACTAGCGGTACTGGCACCCCTTCCATTTCGGTGACCGCCGCGGTGTCCGCTACTACCTTGGCGAGTCCCGCAACGATCCCCTTTGTGGTAGTAGACACTCTAAATTCTCATTTGTATTATCTTATTTTATATTGTTTTAATTATTATTAGTTAAATTTTATTTTATTTTTCTTTGAAAGTATTTATTTTAATATTATTTTTAGTAGTAAGATTATATTGTTATTAATTTTATTATTATTTGGTTATATTAACTTTTTTTTTATTTTATTTTAGTTTTGTTTATTTATTTTTCCTTAATTTATTCCCACCCTAGTGGCCGAAACAAAGGGTTGTGTCTTTGCTACCTTGGCAGCACTGCCAAACGTCAGCTGCCTCGCTGATCTGGCCCCACCTTCGGTTGACAAGATCAGCTGTATTTGACACTTTGTAAATGTTTAGTTTTTATATATATACCGTCTCGCTTGTACAATCCTTCCAATATGCGAAAGTGAAAACAATACAAAAATTTGTATGAAAATTTGTATTTTATACAGATTTGCTAAAATATTCGCAAACACAGCTTTTCAAGGCTTGCAAAAACGCTACGGTAACAGAAAAACTTACGTGGCAATAGTTTTTTGTTAGTGACTTTTTAGCGAACTAACGTCATTGACATTAATTCGCATTAAGAAAGCGAACTAATGTCAGTACATTTTTTTTATATTCCAAATTTTCATTTTTCATTATCTCCTTCGACTTATGATCATGAATCTGAGATTGGCTTGGTCAGATCCCCGATTCGGGGCGTGATAAATGGTATTTATGTGCAGAACTCCTTTCCGCATTGGCGGCCTTCGGCCGCTCTTCAAATAATAACCCTGGGCTACGCCATTCCAACTCCGGGTGGTTGCCATAGCAGTGGCTACCGCCACGGTGATGTCCTTCCGCGTGCCACTTTTTCTCACAGTAATGTGATTACAACAACCACATGAAAATGACTTTAACTGCAAATATCTCGCATACTACTAAAAATATTGGTTCAGCGGAGTTATATTCATGCTCCTGGGACCAAAGCGCGTCTCCTGATACATATCTCAACATTTTTGGTTGTGTATTAGCGCTCGGTACCCCACGTAAACGATTACCCACGTCTAGATTTATAATCTGAAAAGAGATTTTTTTCAACCGTTCAAAAGTTATTTGCAGTCAAAGTTCACAATTTTCTGTCATTTTCATGTGGTTGTTGTAATGGCACATTAGGCTGAGCCCAAAAAGTGAAAAAGTGGGAAACGTTATTAGGGAGTTATTTCATTTTTTTGGGACTTTTTTCGTTTGGGAGTTATTTCATTTTTGGGGGACTTGTGGTTTCATTGTGAAATAACTGCCAAATATTGGGAGTTATTTCATTTCCTTCTTTGGGAGTTATTTCATATATTAAAGTTGGGAATTATTTCATTTTTATTGGGACTTATTTCATTGGGAGTTATTTCATGGGAGTTATTTCATTTGGGAGTTATTTCACTGCACCGTATGGAACGGAGTATTTCGCTTTTTTGCAGGGTTATGACATATTTCAAATCCTTAATAAAGGTACCCATTAATGAAGTAAAATTCCATTATACGCCGATTGGTTCAAGAACTATTTAACATAGACCACGAAAGTTAAATTTTCACACTTTAAAAGCAAGATTTTGTATATTATAAATAAAATTACTATTAACAGTTCGAAAACTATTGGGTAATATACGACACATTCGACATCAGTAGTTTTTTAACGTTTAGGCATTACAATACATCATAATAAAAATAGACTTCCTAATAGAAATGGTGTTCGCCACTTTGCCTCGATGTTTTTTATATTCCTCCTGAATAAATTTGCAAATACACTCAAAGGAAGCTGTTAACATACCCTGCAGAAATTGTGTTTAGTCTGGGATCACTGCGGGACGAGTCGCAAAGGAGGGTGTGACTAATATCTGTTCTGATCACTATTTATGGACGAACTGTTCACATTTGTTTGAGCAAACCAGGCTTTGCACTTTTCATTTCTCAAATCGACACTGACAAGATTTGTATCAAGTTCAAATAGTACATACCATAATATGTACATTGAAACTTAACAATATGTACTTTATACTTATTTTAGAGTCATCACCAAATTTATAAGAACTCTTATGGATAGAGCATAGTCTCTACTCTAGAAAGAAATCAGCAATGAACTAATTTTAAAGCCCTGACCAAACTTTTAAGAAAGCTTTTGAATACAGCATAGTGTACTTTGCTTTGCACAAACTTTGTAAAGCAAGAAGCTTACATAATCTTATGAGGTCAAAATTCTATTTACCTCCATACATAATACATTTGAAATCACAAACCATAAAAATTTTGTTTCTGGATCTATTGTCTATGGTAAAGCATCACTCTATCAAACCAAGAATATCAAGTTATTAAGTATATTTAATTTCAGGATTTTAGACTAGAATTGGTGCCAATCTAAAAATGGACGAAGTTTCTGGTGGACTTGCGTCTATGATTAAAATTATCCGCAATATCAACAAGTATAGGTTAGGCTTATGTCCTTTCCTCCTATTTTGCTTGCTCTCATAATAAGAACAGTTTTGCTTCTTTGTTTACAGTTTGCTTATCAAGAATATTTTCAATCAGAATCAACATCGTAAGGATTTACCCATTCTTTTCATGAACATGAATATTTCTGCGCCTTTTTATACATACATATACCACTAAAATAAATCGTATCTAAATTATTTATTTTAGGTTATTTAAATCCATTCTAATTTTTGAAAAAGTTGTAGGTTTGATTCAATCATCAGCATTTTACTAAGTGTTAACAACTGGGGAAACTCAGTTCGACGAATGGTTTTTCTCACACAAATGTCGAAGCTAATCGCATGGTGAACTCCTAAAATTTGCGCTTTCAGATTTTTGCCGACTTTTTGCGGAAAACTGAACATCGTACATTATTTTCTTTGTTTAAAAAAATAAAGAACATTTGTAACTTTTTTAATTCTCAACAGGTTTGAATATATTTTGGATTCCAGCGATGTAGAGTTGATGTGGGATATATGCCGTTATGAGCAAGCATGGCAGATTGGCCGTACTAGCGTTTGGTGCGCTGTAAGTATATACCTAAATTTTACGATATACCTGCCTGATTTAAACCGCTTTCGGGCTCTTGTAGACTCACCACAAGTGATATCAAACTTGTTTTACGAGTATAATTCTGTGCAGGTGCATTTCTATAATAAGCCTTAGCAGCCCGCTGTAGTCAGGGTGGATTTAAGGTGATTCTGTTTGTATTTATGTTCAAAAAAATATAGGAAAATAGTGCATAGTCATTATTGTGTCGAAAGGACCATAAAACTTATCATCGGGCTATATCTAACTGGAGACTGGCCTGCTAAAAAAAAATCCGGTAACCACTTACCTGCCAAATTAAACGCCGATTAGACTTAATAGGCTCTTATGTTGAATTTCATATCAAACCCCCATTGAACCCGACCCCCTCAGAATGAAATTTTACATATAGGTACATCTTTTTTTAATAATAATAATGCCCAACGGATTACCCACCATATCCCGCCCGACCGGCGCGAGGGGCGCATCCGCATGACGCGCGGATTGTTCTTTCGTGCCGAGTCTTTGAAAGGCTTTGGTTTGTTAATCGTCGAGATCTAAAACTGCTCAGCTACAGAGAAAACCTCATCAGCTAAGTAAAAAAGATTACACAATTAATAAATAATTAGTTGACAACGAAAAGTTAGTGTTAAGAATAAAGATAAGAATCAAGGTATATGAAAAAAAAAATTTCTTGCTATGTATTTAGGATAGAAAGAATCGACTTTTTTATGCCGTATAGTGAGTCTGAGATATCGAACGTACCAGAATGAGAATTATAATCTTGACACAAACAACGAAAAGGCTCATTTAATTCAAAATTAGTCCGGCACTGTTTCAAGATAAGTGGTTTAAAATGTCTTGATATGCGAGAAGGTACATTGAAGTTCACTTCGCTCAAAAGAAACGGGCTTACGATTGAACCATTTAGTAATTTAATCATGAAGACAATTCCAAGCATTTCCCTCCGACTAGAAAGGCTGTGAAGATTAATTAGTTTTAAGCGACTCGTATACGATGGCAAATTATACAAGGGATCCCAGTGAAGATCTCTTAAGGCAAATAGTAAAAATTGTTTTTGAACTGATTCTAAGCGATCCACGTGGACCTGGTAACGCGGGTTCCAAATTATAGAACAGTATTCAAGTATCGGTCTGACTAATGTAGTAAAGAGAGTTTTAGTTACGCTAAATTCTTTAGACCATCGTTTAACAAATGCTAGAATGCCTCTAGCTTTATTGACTGTTACGTTAATGTGGCAGTTGAAACTTAGTTTGTAATCCATAGTAACCCCAAGGTCAACAATTTCATACATTTGCTCAAGATTATAATTGTTAATTGTATAGGAAGCTGGCTGTGAAATTCCTCTCGAAAAACGCATGTATTTACATTTCTTTAGATTAAGCGGCATATAATTTAAATCGCACCAAGTAACTAGTGTATTTAGATCTGATTGAAGCTTATTGCTATCTTCGGGTGATGCGAATGACAAGAAAAGCTTTACATCGTCGGCATACATTAACATTTTCGAAAATTCTATTACTGTAGAAATATCATTTATAAACAACAAGAACAGAATCGGGCCCAGAGGGCTTCCTTGAGGAACTCCAGAGGAGACATAAACAACATCGGATTCACAATTTTTAAACACTACTTTTTGTATTCTGTCGCTAAGGTAAGAAGAGATCCAGCGATTGAGACCCGGCTGGAAACCCAACTGATCTAGTTTATGAATAAGTAACGAGTGACACACTTTATCGAAAGCTTTGCTGAAATCAGTACAAATAACGTCGGTGTGCAGATTTTTTCTAAAGCCATTTGAGACATGATTTGTAAATTCAAGTAAATTTGTAACGGTGGACTTTCCCTTACAGAACCCGTGGTGACAGTCAGAAATCAAGGTAGAGATAGGATTCGTAAGCTGATTGGTAACAATAGCTTCAAACATCTTTGGGATGGCAGACAGCTTCGCTATGCCACGATAGTTCTCTATAGAAGCCTTGCTTCCGCTTTTATGAAGCGGTAGAAGAAACGACTCTTTCCATGCTGTTGGAAAAACACCACACTTTAGTGACAGATTGAACAAATTGGTAAGGGGTTTGTAAATATTGTTAGCGCACTTCTTCAAGAAGCATGTAGGAATCCTATCAGGACCACATTTAAAAGATTCTTTCAAGGTTTTCAGATAAACAAGAACATCATTGGCGCATATAGTTGGACAATTAATTAAATTGTTCCCATGTAGCTCATAGGGATAATTTACAAAGTCAGAATTGGTGACGGCAGAATAGTTAGAAGTGAAAAATTGCGCAAAGAAATTTGCGATATCTTGATTATTGCTAGATAAAATGTCTTTATACTTCATGGCTGAGGGAAATCCCACTATTTTTCGTTTAGAATTTACGAAATCATAAAATGACTTCGGATTGCGAATAATGTCTCTTTTCGTTTTAGAGATATAGGCTTACGTAGAACAGAATACAACAAGTAATGTTTGTTTAACCCCGATTTCTTAAATAATTTGAAAGAACGCGTTTTTCTATTTTTCAACATCATAAGCTCTCTAGTAAACCAAGCTTGCGTTGGATGATCATATGTTATTTTACGTTTAGGAACAAACTTCCCAAATAAGTAGTAAATAGTTTGATTAAAGTGTAAAACGTTTGAATCGATATCGCCACAAAGCTCAGGCCAAGTTAATTTAGACAGTTCTCTATTTAATTTCTTATAGTTGGCTTTTGAGAAGTTAAAATCAAAGTTACTAATTGAGCAGCATTGTGTACATTGGCCATTACTTAAGGTTTCGTGAAATATTTCCATAGAAGAAAATTTGTTTTTATCATCAACATAAATTAAATCTAAGATTTTACCAAACTTGTTAGAGTTAGATTTGACTAAGGCAGAGATCGGAAATTCCGTCCAAAAAGTCATTGAAGCCCAGTTTGGATGGATTTGGAATAATGTTTCCATCAGATATGTTCCACGATATATGCGGTAGGTTGAAATCACCTAAAACAATCATCGAGTCAGAAGCTTTAGTCAATAAGTTAACAGTTTTGAGCAGAGAGACATGCTGCATGTAGATTGAAAGATCAGATGCTGGAGGGATGTACCAAGCAGATAAGTACATATACACGTTCTCTAGTTGGATGCGGACGCATTTAAACTCAATGGAATCCGTGTTAGGTACATTAACCTCCTCTGAAGGAATGGAGGAATGAACGGCAATTAGAACACCACCTCCGACCTTGTTCAAGCGATCATGTCTATAAACTTGATATTCGTTACAAAAAAACTCGGAATTGAAAACATGCGGTTTTAGCCAAGTTTCGGTAAAAGCAATAACGTTATAACTGCAATGGAAAGATTTCAAATACAGATTATTTAATTTGGTATTTAAACCTCTGACATTTTGGTAGAAGATATTCACGGACTTAGAACTCAGTTTTTTGACTCAACATTACGAGAGATTTTAGCTACGTTGTCAACATTTCTGTTTGGCCTATACTCAAATTCCCGCACAAGAGCCCCGGGAGGCCAAAAAGAACTGTCCAAAAGAGAGTCAAAATCTTTTCCGGAGAGATTAAATAAGCAAATCAGCACACAACAACAATTGCAATGTAAAGTACGAGCCTTTCAAATGCAACAAATAAAATATGCAAAAAAAAAAAAAGAAACTCGGCACACACAAAATCAGTATAATGAATTTAGATAATTTATCACTATTCAAAGCTTTAAGTAAACTTTTTCACACCAAGTTGTGAAGCACATGAAGTATTTAACTCTTTTTTAACTTTAAATGTAACTTTTGATTTTTAGAATATCAAGAAATTATTTAATTGTTAAAGAAAATCACAGAGAAAATAAAAACACAACTACACAGCTTGACGTTTGCGATATATACATCCGACCTTACCGACCCAAACACAACCTCATTTTTAGAAATTGCATTTTCGAAAAATTGTTGGATTGGCAAGGTATCGAAATATTCCAAAATATGCGAAAAATGACGATAAAACTGGATAACGAATTTCAACTTTTTCTCTTTACCAGAAACGCCGTTATGAAATTCGTATGTAAAACCACCCCCTGATTTCGAAAATCGAGTTCATTTTTGATTTTATGGTACAGTTTTCGAGATATTGGCAATTAACCGTTATTCGAAAAAACCAAAAAGACGGCTCCCTTTAATTACGTATGTCTCACGAACGGGTCAAGCTATTGCAAAACGGTTTACAGAATCAAAATCACAATAAAATTTGGTATAAATGTATCATACATTTTGTTGTAGGTTTTGCGGTCTATTTTGTTTCCAAATTTGTAAGTTTTTGAGCAAGCTCGAGACCAGTTAACAATAATTCTAAGTGAATTAATATTAGTTTTTGGGAAAAATTGATAATTGGAGAAAAATTACAAAGATAAATCAACAGCGATGGATAGGATTTGCCAAAAACTGACAATATTATTTCACTTAGAATTATTGTAAACGTGTATCATACATTGTTTTTTGCTCAACCAAATAGTTTTCGTAATATTAGCTTATCATTTCAGATTTTTGTTTTTTTTATGAAAAGATATGAAAAAAATACTCTTTGCGACGGCTGCATTCCAAAACCATTAAATCTCTGTTTAATTAGAAAACAGATAAGCTATCATCGAAGAAAATCGATGCAAAACTACGTAAGTTATAAACGATCAAATAAAAATACCTATAGCTCAAAGCGTATGTATGGTGCAAAGGAGAGTGAAATATCACGCCATGCTCTGTTTCATTGAGTTAAAAGTTCAATTTATAAATTAAATTACCCATATTTTTACCTTTTTTTGTATATTTATTTATGTTTATACTATATTCTAACAATCTTTATCTTAATCTGATTTTGCTTTGTGAAATAACTATGTGTTCTACTTTGACGCTTATTCTTTTTAGGATTTGTTTCTTTTGTGAGAAACCAGCAGTAATCGCCCATCATTGCGACGTCCCAGAATCCTTGATATCGATTCTCAATTAATTTCATTTGCTGGTGAAACCTTTCGCCATGCTCGTCACTTTCGTCGCCAACATTTGCCGGGAAAAGCTCAAATGTGAGTGCAGGAAGTGAACTTCAAAGACATACTATTTACGCCTGGGAAGAAAATATTAGTTATATGAACAAGTTATAAAATTTTGGGAAATTAATTTTAATAAGCCTTTAATATTTACCAATTTTCGCATAAATATTGATTAAGTCGTTCACTATCTGCTCGTAGTTAGGGCTTTTGTGCCGACTGAGAAAAGAAGCGACGACCTTTTGAAAGGATTCGTACGATGCTGCCTTAACTGATGAGAGTAATCCTTTAAATTGACTATTGTTGATCAACTTTTTTATTTGTGGTCCAACAAAAATACCTTCCCTTATCTTGGCTTGAGAAATATCTGGAAAAATTGTTTTCAAATAGTCCTTTCTGACGTAGTGGTCCTTACGAGCTCGGCTATTCCACTTGCAGAGTGGCTTGGAGTAGCCACTTGCAACGTCTTTAAGATCAGAACATATTTTCCAATTATGCTCTTCATATTTGTTAAATTGGAATATTCTTTGCATTTCCTGGTAGGTTTCCCTTGTATTTACTGCATGCGCGATCGGGATAGAAGGCTTTTTTTACCAATATGCAATAATACAGCCCTTAAACTCAGTTTATTGCTGTCGATGAACAATCGCCACTCTTTTGAATCATATGTTTGGCCAAACTCTTTGAATAATCCAAGAATGTCGTTGCAGTAGCATATACTGTCTTTCTTGGTATACAGCCCAATTCTAAACGAAAAATCCGCACGTATTTTTCCGCTTCTCCCCATTCCCTTATTCTGAACATAAAATCCGCACGTATTTGTTCGCTTCTCGCTCTTCGCCTATTCTAAACGATGTTCGAAAAAGCGGAAAGCGGTTTGGCGAGTAAAGTAGGTATCATAAATGAAAAGAAAGGGGAGAATACACAACAGTTTTTCGGGAGATATTTCACCAGCCAATTTACAGTGAACGCTAAACAAAATGTAAGAAAAATTAACTTTTAATAATTAAAAACGACTTATACACATTTATATCGTATTGTTTTTGGATTTGTAGGGCGAAAAGTAGAAATAATCTGCAAATAGACACTTTAATAAGCTTTATTCAAGGGCATCTGGAAAACTCTGCGTCTTCCTTAAAGGATGTTGGCAAAATGAGTAGGAGGTAAATTCGGCGGGACCACCAGCAGAATGTATTGTGGAATCGAAAAAGGCACATAACACATGTTTCATCAAGATGGGCTTCTTTAGTTAAAGCGCAATATGTTTTTAGGCTTGTTGTGTGTATGCTGTTAAAATATTCAACAAATATTTGTATGCGGCTTTATTTATCCAATAGCACAGTATAATCACTATGTCCAATAGTATTAAATACATCTGCAAAACAATTGAATCAATAAACTCCACGTAAAAGAGTTTTGTTAGATCTTACAATGATTCCGGCAACTAGAGTGGGTTCGTATCATCACGCAACCTTCTTGTTTTAGACCTCTGTTACAATCCCTGTGCTACAAAATCTTTCCTTTATACACATGCTACCATTCGAAAGGCAATACTATGCATTTTTATTCTTTTTTTTATCAACAATTTTAATATTTTGCACAAAAAGTAGTACCAAAATCAAGCGAGAAATGGCAGCACAGCTGATTTCGAAAATTCGAAACTCCTCTTCGCCAGTTTTTCTGTTCACTAGTGAAAGAGAATTGGCGGAAATTTTCCTGGCGAATAAAAATTTCCGCAAGGAAATAAATCCGTGCGCATATTTAGAATCGGGCTGATAGTGTTTCGAAAATGGTGCTTGACGAGTTCTACAATATATCACCTTAATATCGGATGACACAAATTTAAATTGTTGCATACGAGAACTGTGGATCTCGGCCTTTTCCTTGGATAGTTCCAAATCTCTTATCCAACCAGAATGATGCTCTCGTTTCCCATGCGAAATTCAGTACAACTTGATTCCCCGCACTCAGATATTACTGCTGACAATGGAACTGGATCCGGAAACTGACGTTGAATGTAGTACTGGTATCCTGGCATAGATTACTCTTCTTGATCTTCCAACGCCAAGTACTTTCGTACACTCTATTGAACATTAAGTAGATCCTCTCCCTACCATTGTTGTATCAAATTTTATTTGCTCTCCTGATTCCGACTGAATCAATTCTACTCGACACGATGTACACAAAGTGATCGGTGTCCATGGTTTTTCAGCATTTTTAGGCTCAATGCCAAAATACTTGGAGTATAAAGTTTTGAAATGATCAAACTCTCGCGTCCTTTTACTCATTTTATTTTTTTTAATAAATCACGGTTTTGAAATTTGACTTATGAACTGAAATATCTCCGGCGAGCCTTGCAGATGTTATGAAGTGTTAAGGCACATTAGCTCATGTTTATACTCGGAACAAGAATAAAATTGAAAAAATCAAATCTTGCCTGCACAGAAAGGTTCCTTTTTATACGAAGACGGGAAAAGAAAATACTACCTGCTTTAGATATAGCCTTTAAAAAGTTTCTGTGTCTTATAGTTTTGAAAATCTACCTGCACAATTCCCAATAAGTGACGGAAATACATGTTTATAACTACATGCCTACAGCAGGTTTCGAACCCAACCACTCTTCCTTTCAATGCAACCACTCTTCCTACCATAAAACAATTCGAGTATTAAAAGTACTATTTGATTTATTTAAATAAAAGATATTATAATTTCTATGGCGTTATTCGTTTCTCCGGATAATATCCCATTTGCACTTTATACCTTTAATATATGTGCATATGTATACATGCATACATAGAAGTTGGGCAACCTGGGTATTCGTATTTGATCATTTAAAACTTACGTAGTTTTGCATCGCTTTTCTTCGATGATAGCTTATCTGTTTTCTAATTAAACAAATCTTTACGTAAAGAAAAAATATCTGGAAAAAAATTTGTGGTTTTGGAATGCTGCCCTCGAAAAGAGTAATTTTTTTTCATATTGTTTCATAAAAAAAAACAAAAGTCTGAAATGATAAGCTAATATTAAGAAAACTCTTTGGTTGAGCAAAAAACAATGTATGATGCATTTATACCAAATTTCATTGTGATTTTGATTCTGTAAACCTTTTTGCAATTGCTTTGTGCCCGTTCGGGAGATATACGTAATTAAAGGGAGCCGTCTTTTTGGTTTTTTCGAATGACATAATAGAAAATTTAATTACGAGCTCAAATCTTAATATATTTTGTTCAAACTAAAGGCATATGCTAAGATTGTCAAGTGCGCAAATACCGGCGATGATGGTGACTGGAGGGGGTCGTGGGGTCGCTAGCCCCCTACCCCCATCCTTAAATTTTGGGGTCCACCCCTGAAAATATACCGCCTATAAATCAGAGTTTTTCAATTTCTTTTCCATCGGTGCATATTTCATTCAAATCGGTTAAACGGTTCGCTCACAGGAGGTTCCTAAAGTTTGTCATGTGGCGTATTTATATATTAATAGATTTTTTAAAAAGAAAAGAAAAAAAACGCCATTCTACTTTTAAGATATGTTATATGTATATTAAATAGTATTTAGTATTTATTGAAAGTATAAGCATTAGTGCAATAAGAATTTCCTTCTTTTTTAGCACAACAAGTATGTCATTAACTACAAAATAATTACAGATATAATAATTTTATCTTAGATGGTACAAACAGTGAAAAAACAACAAGAATACCAAATAAACATATACAATTTTCAACAGTAATATATCTTAGATAATTTAATAAACTAAACTAAATTAATTTGATGGTCACTTAAGTTGATTGAAAAAAGGAATAAGGAATTTTTATTCAATGAGCTTCTAATTACAGAGAGTATAGTATTCCAGACTCTTATAGCATTGATGAAAAATAGCCTAGTCGATGTTATGAAGTTGTATGTAGGTAAAATTAAATCTTTTGAGCGCTCAGACCTAGGGAATATATAAAGGTAGGAGGGCGTCTTGAAAGTGATGAGCCGATAAACAAAAATACAAGTTCTTGCCCTTTGATAGTTTTGAATTTCGCAACCAAGTAAACTTCTTCGCCATAATGAAATATGATCGAACTTCTTTAAGCCATTCACATATCGGGTTATATGGTTAAATGTTACATCTATTTTGTGCGCCGAAACCGAATCCAACTTATTGTAGATTAGTTCAGAGTACGTTATAGTCGGAATTACAATTTGGATGGCCAGCTTCCGTCTTATGACTATTGGAGTAAATTCTGCTGTTTGGAGAAGGTTTCTCAGTGTAACATAGACTTTGGAAACAACAGAGTTAATATGATCGATGCAGGTTAAACTCGAATTAATAACGAACCCCAGATTGGTTATTTTGTTGACATATTTTAAGGGTGCATTTCCAAGAACCACTTGAGGTAAGATTGCCATATCAAACTTCTTCTTGGCGATGGGTAAGATAAAAGACTTTCTGGAGTTAAGACATAGACCATTGCTAATAGCCCATTCCTCAATAGACTTTAAGTCAAGGTTAAGTTGCCGAGTCAAAAGGCCTACATTCTCAAAGGAAAGTGACGAATAAAGCTGAATGTCATCCGCATAAGCATGCATTTCCGCATAGTGACACACGCCAAAGATATCATTTATGAATAGACTAAATAATAGGGGACCTAGAATTGAGCCTTGTGGAACGCCTGCGGTGAGCTTTCCAAGTTTCGAAACTTTTCCGCCTACCCTGACTCGTTGATATCTGTCTGTAAGGTAGCTCCTCATAAGATTAACGGAGTTTTCATCAAAGCCAAAGAAAAATTCAAGCTTCTGGCATAGAATGAGATGGTTTACTGTGTCAAACGCCTTAGAGAAATCAAGTAAACAAAGCAATGTCAGTCGGTTTTCGTCAAAAGGCACCCGGATGTCATCAAGAATTTTTAGCATGGCCGTGGCACAGCTATGCTTTGGCCTAAACCCAGATTGTAATGGTCAAACGAGATTATATCTATTAATATTCGCATTAATTTGTTCAGCTAACAGTGACTCAAAAACCTTGGAGAGCGCTGGCAGAATGCTAATAGGCCGGAAATCACCAATAGCACTAGCAGACGATGTCTTGGCAACAGGTTGCACACAAGCAGTTTTCCACAAATTCGGGAAGCAAGAGTTAGTAATACCATGGTTAATGACTAGCGTGATGGTACCAATGACATATGGTAAGGCGATTTTAATAAATTTTATTGGCAGACCATCCTCCCCAGTTGCATTGGATTTAACTTTCAAAATACATCTAAATACATCACACTCAGAGACAGGAACAAATTCAAACTTAGGACCAGCAAATAGGGCATCGACTCGCGGGATAAATTGGGGCAAAGGTGAAATAGACGTAGCGCTTGCTAAGAAATTATTATTCAAGACATCAACATTAATATTACAGTCAGCGGCGTCACGAGCATGAACACGAAGATTTTTAATGTTACCCCATAATACAGAAGACGGAAATTTAGGGTCTAGCTTTGAGCAATAGAACTTACGCTTTGCCCTCTTTATTGTAAGAGTAGCCTTATTCCCAGCATTTCGAAACAAAGCCCAGTTCTCGTCAATAGGATTTCGTTCCCATGCCGTGTGTAATTTGTTCCTAAGTCGAATTGCAGCTAAAACTTCAACACCAAACCACGGGCAGGACGTTGACATATTTTTACATTTACGGACAGTAACATACAAGTTAAAAGCATTCAATAAGTTTTCGTTGAGGAAGCTAAGCTTTTCATTAACAGAAACTAGACGCCAGCAGTCACTCCAGTTAATAGACGCCAAGTGCGAATACAGGGAGTCATAATCTAGCCTCTTACAATCTCGAAGTAAAAAGGTGTTATTGCAACTAGAGTGACCAAGATTAAGGTCAAAAGAACAAAAAATAAGATCATGGTCAGAGATAAAAGATAATTGGTCAAACTTGGAAATAAAAGTCGGGTCAGAAACAATGAAGTAGTCAAGAAGGCTGGGGTTAGAGCTATTCTCGTACCGAGTAGGTACCGTCATATTAACGATGGAAAGACCAATACCGGCCAAATCATCTGTAAATTTGGAAGAGCTACGATCAAGTAAATTAATGTTAAAATCACCACTTATAACAAAGTTCATATAGTCTATAGAAAAGGAGGACAGAACTTCAATGAACGATAACAAGCAATTAGATACACGGGGGTTATAAACACAGGAAACTAAGACTTTTGTGGAAGAGTTGAACAACTCAACAAAAATATATTCAACGCTATCACCCTCGGATTTACATACAAGCTTCGCGTTAAGGTAGTTCTTGTAATAAATTGCTACACCTCCACCTCTTCTCCCCACACGGTCATTGCGTAACAAATTATAACTTTTCAAGCTATAGCTAACATCGCTTACATCATCAAGGAACCAAGTTTCAGAGACACATATTACGTCAATAGATGAACATTCAAAAACATTTCTAACAACATCAATTTTAGTGGAGTTAAGGCTTCGAGCATTAAAGTGCACAACTTTCAGGCCTTCATGACGCTTACATAATACATTTAACATCGCTAGACTATTGTCACTGGATATATTTTGACCCACCATAACTAAAAATCGATAATATTAATGAGCAGGTGGGAAGATTCGGACTCAACAAGAAACTAAAATGACCATCAATATCACAACGAAACTATAACTTGTATTACAAAAAAGAAAAATAATAAAACGCCGACTACTCATTATTTTAAACATCGCAGTAGCTCTCAAGCTCAGACAGGGTTTCAATTTTCTTCTCGGCAGATTCGTTTCCTTTCTTGACATATACCGCTCCCCGAATGGTGAATACAGCTGTAAGCTTACTGGCGCGCCTCAGTTTAATAGCCTCTTGAAGAAGCTTTCTGTTATTCACAGACAGACTTTCATATATTGCCAAATGTCCTCCAAGTCCAACAACGCTAAGGGAAACTTGTTCTTTCGTATTTTTGCGGAATGTTCTGAAGGCTGCTAAGGTGCGATTCCGATCAATCGGTGAATGAAACTTCACTATAACCACTTTGGTGTTGACTTAAATGCGACTTTGTTCTGAAGACGTCTCTTATTTGTGGCACTAAGGCCCGGTTTTTCAGTCATTGGTTAAGCTCAGTTTAAACTAAGTTTGCCTAATCTCGGCATAAATTTAAACTCCAGTTAAACTGCCAAGCGGTTTTTCAGTGAGAGTTTAAGGCCGCTTTTTTGGTCTGCTTTTTATACGGCAACATTAGTTTTTTTTTATCTAGATCGGCAACAGATGACATTCGTTTACATATTCAACGCAATTGCTAAATGAAAAATCGCTGTGAACAAAGATAAAGATACGCCGTGTACAGGATAAATAAAAAATGTAAACATAAATAAATTTAAAAAGTCCAGAAGCAAGAATTTCTCACCAAATATTTCACAATTAAAACAATCAACTATGCAAACAGCTGACAGGTTAACTAGAGTTTAACCCTGGCAGATTGGCCGCTTAAACTACGTTTAAACTTCGTTTAAAGTTGACTGAAAAACTGCATAACAAGTTTAAGCTTAGTTTAACTGACAAATTGAGTTAAACTTGCACTGAAAAACCGGGCCTAAGAAATCAATCGACCGACAAATTATATTAAAAGTGCTTTTAAGATTTTCGCCCTCAACATATGGCAGCCCAAAAATTACGCGCGTCTGCACTGAATCCCAGAACTCCTTTTTCTTTTTGTATTTCAATTTGTTTGCTCATCAACTGAAGATTGCTCTCAAGACAGCTCACACTGGCTTCAAGTGCAGAAATTTTAGCGGCAGACTCTGTAGTTTTCGTGGTTAACTGCGCTATCTCGTGATCAATCCGTTGAATCAGTTTAGTCTCTATGTCCGCAAGCTTGCATGAGAGACTATCAAATATCGATTGCAGCTTTTCGGTTTGAGACTGCACTTTATCTTCCAAGTCTTTTAGAGTTGAGAGAACAGTGGAGAGGATGACGTTATCATCCAGCTTAGCGGATATGGTAGCCGATTGAAGAGGAGCCTTTACTTGAGCGGCGCTTTAGAGATGCAGATGGTAGAGGCATCACTTTACAGACGTAGGAATCGGGCAGTTCTTGGGTAATATGGTACACCCTGTGAGCTGATGATTGAAATTAGGACTAAGCAGAGGCACAAACCACCACAGTTGTAAGCTTTCAGTAAAAGTTCCTGATCGTTACTATTTAAACAAATAACTTGGCAGCACTATCTAGGTTATTATCGTTGTCTCTTGCTGTCATTTAGCATCACATATCATAAAAATATATAATATGTATATATATGTCCGCCCGTAATATGTATATACATATATGTCCGCCCAAAAAAATTTTATTTTTCTAAATCGGTTGATCTTTGAAGTGTTTTTCCAGCTTAAATTTTTCTTTACAGTGTATTTTTTTTAAACCAAATTTCAATACCTTTCTAATGGTATGAATATCTTTGAATTCGATTAAGCCATTCCGTAGTAATCACACTTTAAAAGTACCTATTATCGTCATTTTTCCAATATTGTCGAATATTTCGATACCTTGCCACGCCCACAATTTTTCGAAAATGCAATTTATAAAAATGAGGTTGTGTTTGGGTCGGTAAGATGTACCTCTCTTAAAAATTTCATCAAATTCTGAGAGGGTCGCGTTAAAAATGTACGTTTTTTTCAGCCTTTGATATGAAATTCATCTTATGAAAGTAGCCCTATGTACCTTGGCTATTGAGACTCATGACTAGACATTAGAATTTTATGAAATGTGTACAGACAGAAAATATGGAAAATACAGGAAAAAAATATGCAAAATATAGGCAAAAATAAGCAAATACATAAAATATAGGCAGCAAATGTGCAATCGATACTTATGGTAACATGGCCTTTTCTTAAATGAAAGCTTGTTCCTTATTAGTCACTTTATATCAGGGTTCGGCAATGTTCACTCTCGTTCGCTCTTGTTCGTGGAGCTGAACAATAAAAAATATATATTTGCATTCCTGTTCGCCAATACGAACGCATAAAAAAAATTCCATCATTCGTATACCCGAACACATGCTCGAATGTTTACATATACCAGATGTATGTACATGTTGCTTGCCATCACTGCATATACCAGACGTATGTACATGATGTATGTACATGTGCCTGAATAATCGTTTTGTTGTTCATGTTCTAAACTGAACAACATTGTTGTGAGGAACATTCGATCATGTGTTCAGGTATACGAACGAGGAGGATTTTTTTATGCGTTCGTATTGGCCAACAGGAATGTAAATTTGCTTTTTTAACCCTTCTGCGACGTTAGAAAAAAATCGCACTTTTATTGTCTTGGGTCAATTTGACCCACTCATGAAAACTTAGCGCTACTTATAATTTTTTTAAACAAACTTAATTTTTGTTTTCATCTAAAATCATTTATTATTTAATATAGAGAAGATTTGCATTTATTGGTTAATGTTTTACTGGCAGTTTTTACACACTAAGCTGCTAATTGCGAAGTATGTTTCTCACGACATACAAAGTGTTTTTTGCACTCATGCATAAAACAGAGGTTCGCAGATTTGTTAGTACTAATGAAGCTTTCAATAATTGATAAAGATGGTATTAGGTAAATAGGAAAAATGTATGCAATTTTCCATAAATACTGTTCTTTATAATAGTTTCCTAAAAATGTATACTTTATTGTATACTAAATCACATGGTGGGTCAAATTGACCCAGTAACACAATACGTGTAGCAAAAACACTTTAAGATATTTTTAGTAGTGTTGAAAACCATTATGGTTTTAATTTGTTAGCAAACCCCTTCTATTTAATGCAGAAAACAAGTGGAAGAAGAGTCAACATGATTGTATGAAAGAAACCTATGACTTTCATTAAGGTTTTCTTAAAATTGGGTCAAATTGACCCAAACATAGCAAAAGAAGAGTAACGATAATAGTCAAAAAGAAAAGTATGAAAAATCACGCATGCAAAAAGATTAAGACCCAGAACATGTGGTAGTCAAAGTCATCTTAAAGCTGTGAGGAATTCTATAAGATTACTACCTACATTCCACTCATTGACACGGTCATGCAGATTTAAAAACGCGTTTTTCCGAAGAAGTTTTCGAGAGTTTCAACTTGAGTGAGCTGTTACCAAAACTTAACCTCAACTTAAATAAAAAAGATATAACTGTATCTACTCTGTGAATCCCTAGTTAGACGGTTTGAAAAATTATTACCAGAAAATAAGGAATTGCAAAAGTCGAAGCTTAAGGCAGAAATAACGATTTGGCAACAACAGTGGAAGATGCAAATGGGGATTTATACCCTTCTTTGCACTTTGCCAGCCTCAAATGCTAGCGCTGAACGATCATTTTCTTCTTGGCGCCGAATCTAGACTTGGTTCAGAACAACGATTAAACGGCTTAGCACTCCTCAACATAAACTACGACATTGCTGTGGAACCAGAAGATGTAATAGAAAGATTTATCAAAATGGGAAAACACGTTATAGATTTTACGCTGTAACAAAAGTTTTGAAATATGTATGAAAATTAAAACTATAGGCCACCAGAGTTGTGAATTATTTTATATCAGATATGTAGATACGTAGCTATTTTAAACACAAAACCCAATACCGTTATTGTATGTGCCTTATGTTATACAAAGATGACTGAATTTAGTTCCTTTTATTTTTGATTGTTCCTTTTATTTTTGGTTGTTACAACTGAATTTGTTTCTTCTTGTTTTTATTTATTTTTATCTAACAAAAAATACATTAAAATTTCATATAATTATATTTATGTATTTCATTATCAGGCCAATTCTAAATAACTGGGGAAATTTCTAAACGACTTCGAAAGTTTTCGAACTTAAAAAGTAGTTTTCACGAATGCAAAAAAAATGCGGAAAACACAGGTAACCCGGACGTAATTTTTCATTTCGAAATTACAAGAGAGTTTGTTGGGGGATTTTTTCTGACAGAATGAAAAAATCTGAAAGAACAAAAATTCCGCAGATATTGAGAATTGGCCTGTATATGAAAATTTGTAATTGAAAATCACGCGGTTCTAAGTTTTCACCAGCGCCCCTTTGTTCAATGAATTTTTTATTGATACCATAAAAATTTTTCAATTATTAAGTAATAAAAAGAAGTTTGAAATTGCAAATCGCACCATTATTATTTTCCTGCAACGCTTTTATCAATGAATTTTCAATTAATGAAAATAAGTACTAAACATTTGAACTGAATTTCACCCCCAAAATTTGGCTCTAGATCCGCCACCGTATATGTTTCTTCTGCGTGTCTAAATATTACTGAACTCCTGCTAAACGATTGAACTGATTTTGATGAAATTGTATGTGCGTTTTTAGAGTTAGAGTGAGACGAAGTTACACTTGAGATAGAGTACAAGAAGTAACTTTTCGTAGACCAAATCAACACTTCTGTCGGTCGATTCTGTAACTATTTTAACGCCAAGTGTTAGCGATAACTTCGCATAGCACCTTTTTTAACGCCATTCTCTGTTCGCTAACTTTTAACCACACGAAAAGTGTTAGCTTACACTTTTACTGTGGTTAGCTAACGCGAATTAATTTCGTGGTGTTTAGAATTATAGAAAATAAAATCGAACTCGCAACGCGCAAGTTGTATTCCAAACGCATATCGCCTGCGCTATTGCAATTTGCCCCTCAATTTCTACTGATATACCACTGTAAAATATGTGAAGGTATACTTTACCACTCCGGTCGCCAAGAAAATATGGGAAGGTATAGTTTACCACTCCGGTCGCCAAGAAAATATGGGAAGGTATACTTTACCACTCCGGTCGCCAAGAAAATATGTGAAGGTATACTTTCACCGCTCCAGCTTGTTGCTTTAAAAATTAATAAACCGCAATGTTTCTTTTACTTAGCCAATATGGCTTCAAGCTTTATTACTTAAACTTTTATTAATTTTAGATTAAACTTTTATACTTTTAGACGCGTCAGTAACAGGTCGAGTATATATATTAAATGCGCGTAAGATGGTGGCACTGCCTATCGGCAGCTGTTGGCTGTTGTCGATAAGACAGTCGATAATACAGTCGCTTAAGCCCAAGATATATGGAAGGGCATTGCCATCATTGCTATTGGTGACTATGTAATGACACTGTCACATAGAATTGCACCATCCTACCAGGGAAAAGAAGAATTTGGCAGGGTGATCAGACCTGGGAAATTCTTCTTTCCTTATTGTTTGGATAAGCGAACACCAGCCATTATACACTGAGAAAAATGTGTTGACATCTTTATCAATGCACAACTGAATGTTCGCTTCTTCAAGCAATTTGATATTGCATTGCAAATTGAAGTAAACGAAGTTGATATTATATGTAAAAGTTACGTTAAGTTGTTCATGAATGAATATTCGGATTTTACAAAAATGGACTGCATGTTTTAAGCAAAAATTACGTTAAGTTTGATGTCGATGAACATTCGATTTTTATAAAGTTCAAAGTTTTTGGAATATAGTTTTAAAAATTCGAATATGTTAACTATAAATGTGATTTTGTGTTAATTTTGTATCTTTTTTTTTTTTTTTTTTGTTTATTTTTTTTCGCTTTGTTAAGGTTACAATTTCAGACATCTTAATCGTTAGACTTAACCTATTTAATTTCTTAGTATTAGGTAATTTCTGTTATGCCATATGGCATATTTGAAAATGAGCTTATTAAATGTAATCGAAATTTAAGAAATTTATGTTTAAATTTTAAGAAAATTTATAATGATTAGTTTTGTATATCAAAAGTGGATTTGCAAAAATTGCATTTATATACAAATATGTAGCAAATGGTTTCATGTTTTTTTTTATTAATTTCAGCTTGTGATTTATATAGTTCAAGATTAAATCACATATGTTTTTTGGTTTAGCTTTTAGCCAATAAGTCTTAAGTTTACATCTTATAATTATAAATTGATATATTTCAAGCGTTTGGTTTTTGGTTTTTTGTTTCGAAAAAATACGCTTTTAATGGTTTTAAGTTATCATTTAAGTATACAAATTTGAAATTCGTACATTTTGTGTTTGTAGGTTATTTGAATATGGTTGTTTATTGTACTTTTTGTACGCGGTTTTTGTGAAACCTCTTTAGTTTTTTCTTTTCTTTGTCATAAACCTTTTGTATTTGTTCCATCTATTTCTTTAACTACATACGGCCCCTGATATATACTTGCATGTTTATCGTGGGGTTCTTTTTGAATTAGAACCTTATCATTTACGTTAATTGTTGACGGATAGGCATGCTTGTCATAATAAAACTGGTTTTGAACTTTGTGCTTATTTAAAAGCTCTTGTGCCATTAAGTGGGATTTTTGCATGAGGTATTTCACTTCTTTCACATAGTTCTCTACATCATAAATTGGATCAATTTTTGACTTGTGAAGTTCACTAGGTAAAATCGGTTTCTTACCGAATACTAATTCGAATGGAGTAAATTCGTTATCAAAAACGGTATTCGAAGTAGTATTGTGAAAGAATGTGAAATACTTCAAGTAAGTGCCCCAGTCTGCTAACGTATCATCTAGATATGCGCGCAAGTATTCGTTGAATACTCGATGGTTTCGTTCGATTGAACCTAGCGTCTCATGATGATGCGCTGTTGAAAAATTGTGTTTGATCTTTAAAAGTTTTGTCAGCTCTGCGAACAATTCGTTTTTATATTCCGTGCCTAGATCAGATTTAATAGAACTCATGGGACCATACGTTAAAATAAAAGACTCGAAAACCGCAGAAGCTATTGTTTTTGCACTTTTATCTGGAACCGCTACTGTTACTAGGTACTTTGTCAAATCGCAAATTATGGTAACTGCGAACCTGTTACCATAACTCGATTCAGGCAACCGTCCTATTGTATCGATAACTACTATTTCAAATGGTTTACATGGAGTTGGCGTTAGCACTAGCTCTTCTTTAGTTTTCGGTTTAACTTTGTTCAATAAACATTTTTGGCAATTGTTTACAAATTTCGAGATGTCTCGGGTCATATTCTTCCAATAGAATTTAGTGCGAATTTTCGCGTACAGTTTTTTAACACCGCAGTTTCCACCTGAGATGGGATCATTGTGATAAATAGTCATAATTTTAAGTTTTTGATCTTCCGATGTTACGGTCTCAACGGGGTCAGTCAGTATTATTTCTAACGTCTTTAATATTTTATTTCCACTTTGTTTTAACTTTAAAATAGTACAATATTTGAAAAATAAGTCGCCTTTTGGCCATTCTATCTTATTAATACCGTGATTGTCGGCTTCGGATTGTAACCTTGAAAGTAACTCACCTAAATTCGTTATTTCGTTAGCAATCTCAATATTAATAAGTTCTAATTTTTTATGTTTGATATGCGCGCAAATTTTTAGTTTAGAATTAGTGAACTATTTTATTTCTCATTGCTATATACAACTAGGATACCCTATAAATTTTCTATATTATACTATTATCGGTGCCTTTTATCATTTAAGGTTCATTTATATAATGAGATGATCTCTCTACTTAACAAGAAGTGATTTTAGCAAAGTTAAATTTGTTCCAAAAATCATGAATCCATGGTACAATTAAAAGGTAAAAGCTTCAGAGTTGCATTTTTAATTTTTTTCATTCGAAGTCACAATTGCCAAACTTTGTTTATATTTTGGTTTTGTCTACATGTTTGTTCCTGTGTTTTGCAGTAAAATAAAAGTCAAAAGAAAGTTTGTTGAATAATGGAAGGATGAACGCGAGTCGATGGACCGGGGAAGGTTCTTTCCCAAAGATCCCAGAAGGAAGCGGAAGTTGGAAAAATCTTTTATCTTTGCTTCACGTTTTAACTAAAAAACCATCCAATTTTAGCGAAGCATTCCAACTATCACATACTTTTAGTTCATATATCACCGCCATACTTCTAAAAACAGCCACTAAACGCGTAACATTCAGAAAATTTTGATGGAAAACATTCTATGTGGGATTGACAGACGGGCAAACGACTACTAGATGCGGACACACCTTCTGATTGACATACTTACTATAGAATGAAACTCTGCACTGTTGACCGGCAGCCCGACCTAGACGATGAGAGCCTAGAACAGTTAGTTGAGAGACGGACGACTCACTCAAGTTTGAAGCGCGGTACTGACTAGACGATTTACTTTGAATATTAATAAATCCTGTATATTTGTACATAGTCCTGTATATTGTACGACGTGCGTTCTCTATTTTGAATTAAGGAAAGGATCCCACAATTGAGGATTTACAGTCGTAATTAAAGTAAAGTTATAATTTCCCTAAAATCCAAATAACACACCGATTTACTTGCAAACTCCACGGAAATTATTTCATAAATAAATAAAATTCTCATCTTCAGCGAAACTGGTGAAAGTGTCGAAAAATGCCGTTACAATAGTGTTGCTTGAACTATCATACAAAGTTGAATTTGTTTTGTCTATGCTATTTTTGAACTACAATTTTTTTTAAAGAATGAATATTGGGTAGGTTATCACCATGAAATAAAAGTGCGTACAGCAAACTAAAAAAATTTTACTTTTGTTCAACGTTCTGTGAAGTCAAGGAAAAAATATACATAATTTGTTTAACATAGTATGTAAGTTGTATATGATGTGGCCATCGTGGCAATTCTCTACAGTTCCTTGTAGACTCAGGTTCAGTTATACCACGCAAATTTAATAATGCGGCTTCAGACTAGTATCTTGTATTTATAAAATTCAGCGAGCTACTATGCTGCATACTCAAAAAAAATCCATAAATTCGTTTCAAAGTTTAAAATTTTGATGAAAATTTGCCGAAATTCATAACTTTTGTTTATAGTCTGTGTAATGTCTTTTCACGTATGTTTTAAGAAGAAATTAGCGAAATCGTTTTAAAAGAATTAATTCCTGGTGGAAACTGCAATTTATATGGTGGACCGTTTGAACTGTGAGCCCCTGTATTTTAAATTATTTCATATTCAGTGGCATGTAGCAGGGACGTATCCAGGATTTTATTTCAAGGGGGGGAGTTATTTGAATTTGTTTATTATATCGGCAAAAAGTTATAATAATAATTTATCAAGACACATGTAAGATATAGATTTTTAGAGTAACGAATTTATTTTATACATATTTTTTCTGATTAAATTTATTCCAAAATGAAATTAAGACGTCTTGAATTTTTAGCTGCAAAATCATTTATCACGTCTTCATTGTCCAGTTCAATTCTTCGGTGAACAGTCATGAGGGCTAGTCCATTCTGTCTTTCGTGGCCCATCTTTTTGTAAATATTTAACTCACTAGCGTCAGAGGCAGTAAAAGACACATCGATATTTGCCATGGGATTCCTCATACAACCTCCCACCCTATACAGATCGCTTGAAACTTATAAACCTTCCGACACTCTCCAGTCGTAGGGAAATGCTCGGAATCATTTTTATCATTAAATTATTAAACGGGTTGGTCTCTGGTCCATTTCTGCTGAGTGAAGTGAACTTTAACGTTCCCTTTCGGGCATCAAGACATTTAAAACCTCTTTTCCTGAGACAATGTAAAACTAATTTTGAATTAAATTATTAGCCTTTCCGATGTTTATGTCATAATTTTATATTTCTGACTCGCTTTTCAATATCAATACTTTCGTCACTTAATCAATAATAACTTAATAAACACATGATTAATATTTATTTTTACTCAATATTTACTTAGCTGATGAGTTTCTCTCTTTAGCTGAGCAGTTTTAGATCTCGACACTTAACAAAAAAGCCGTGCGTTATGCGGATGCGCTCCTCTTGTCGGTTGGGCGGAAATGCTGGGTTATCCGTTGGGAATCTATATATTAATAGGCTAACATTTTTTCCATACAATCAATTGCCAGAGTGTATCTCATAAAAAAATGCATAATTCCAATTATTATGTATTTTGATATGTTTTCATGGGCCAGGAAATTTCCATAGGCATATTATATTTAACAAAAAATGCTTCGTTAATGTGTAATAATCCATAAAAGTTTTCACCAAAACTAAAAACTGTTAACTACAGTATCTGACTGTTTTATTGTACATACAGCAGTGGCGCAGGTGGTGAGCTTGCCGGCTATGATGCGTGCGTTCGTAGGTTCAAGCACGTGTTCAGGGCAGGTCAATTTTTTTTTTTACTAAATTGAATTTGCCTTAAAACATACGAAAAGTTTTCATCATATTTTTTTTTTAAATTTATTATATTTGTAACCCAATATTTCAATATTTTTCTGTTTATGACATCTATCTTAAAAAATCTAAAAAATTATTCAAATTTATCAATATTTATCAATTTATATTTTTAAAGAAATATATCATATTAAATATGCATAAAGAAAAAGTACAGTTTGCAGCTTCTTAAATTTTATACTTACGAAATAATTAGAAATCGCGTTAATTTTCCTAAAGACATCAACTATTTTGTTCCTAAAAATTTTTATCTGCAAAAGAGTCGACATCTAACCAATATTTCAATATTTTTCTGTTTATGACATCTATCTTGGAGTGAACAAACCAAATTTTTTGAAAGAAAGCTAAAAAATTATTTCAATTTATCAATATATATTTTTTAAGAAATATATCATTTTTATTATACAAAAAGTAAAAACACAGTATAACCCAATATTTCAATATTTTTCTGTTTATGACATCTATCTTGGAGTGAAAAAATCAAATTTTTTGAAAAAAACTTAAAAATTATTTCAATTTATCAATATATAGTTTTTAAGAAATATATCATATTTAATATACAAAAAGTAACACAGTTTGTAGCTTCTTCAATTTTATATTCACGAAATAGTTTGAAATCGCGTTAATTTTCCTAAAGATATCAACTATTTTCTTCCTAAAAAACTTAATTTGTAAAAGAGTCGACATATAACCGGAATCCTTGCATATTTAGGCTAATTGGGCCAGTTAAGATATGTGTTTTCAATATTTCCGAGTTGAATTTGACGAAAAAAACCAGAAAACCATCATATGTGTAAGTTGTAATATTCTCCCGCTATACGGACTTCAAAAAATCCACAACTAAAGGAAAAATTGAGAAAAGTCTGTATCACCAAAAAAAAAAAGAAACACAATTTGGAAACCGGCTAATGTTAAGAAGTTAACGGAATCTCAAAATGAACTTTCATTCTTTTCAATCCATATGGCTATGTATGTATGTATATTCTTAGCGGTGGAAATATTTGCTGAACCTTTAGCGCCTAGGTATAGCATTTGACATGCCATATTCATGTGTACCAATAGCGCATGTGTAATGGTTTCGGGTGGGAAGCGTGCGCTTCATGGTTCGGTCCTAACTTCGAATATACAATTTTTTTCCCCTTTTTTTCATATTGACTATTTTTTTTGCAGGGAAATTACTAAAATCTACCTTAACACAATATGTACTTATATACATATGTCGTTTTATGAATTTTTTTTAAGGAATTTGCTTTTTTCTAATAGATTTTCCATAATAAATATAGCTATATATCTAAGTTGAGGTCATACGATATAAATATCACGGAATATTGTTGAAATGATATAAAAGTCAATATGTAATGTACTTATATATATACATTTATCTAAATTGTTGAGGAAAAACAATAAAAAATCCAAAATGGAAACCGGCCTAATGCTCATATTGAGAACTTCGAAATAAACTCCAAATTCATTTTAAAAAAAAATTTAAAATTATTATTCTTTTTCAAAAACGCAGTCAAACTTCTATTTTTTTGCAAAATTCAAAAGTATTCATGGTCACTATTTTCGGGTAGCTCTTGAGATGCATCTTAAAACATTTGTTTTTAACATATCTTGCATGTTCTATTGCAAAAAATAGTTCAAAATTAAAATTTTTCTGGAAAATAGGACAAAAGTTGTGTTTTTATAGAACTCTAAAGCTTAATTTTTTTTTTAAATGTTATGAAATTGGTACTTATTTGTTAAATTTCACTATATACGGTCGGTAATTTAGATGCATCCTAAAATCCCGAAAAACTGAAGTGTTTACAATGAAATGTAAATTTTTGTGTGGAACACGCACTGAAAATTCTATTTGCTTCCAATTTTGTTCGATATGGCATCATTCTATATGACCATTATATATATTATAAGTCTAGCTATGTTGTTGGTATATGTCCATGAAATTTAATTTTGTTTATTGAAATATTGACGGAATATGAAAGGAGTTTTGGGTCTGATGGTGGACTTTCAAACATTACTAAGTACCGTTTTTGCCATCTCCTATTAATGATTACTGGTCTTTAATGGACGGATTTTTTTTGGTTAGTTGTCAAAGTACCCGTCTTTAGAGTAAACCAACTTTTATGAAGGCGGCTCTCAATAACTCAACTATAAATAATTATTTTCAGCAATAAAAATGTCTCCAATATTTATGCCTCTAGGCGTTAGGTACTGGAGAAAAATGCGAACAGAGGATTTAATAAGTTAAACTATTTTAAGGTGGTCGAATTTCGACCACGGGATATACTAGTATATATTATAAGTCTAACTATGTTGTTGGTATATGTCCATGAAATTTAATTTTGTTTATTGAAATATTGACGGAATATGAAAGGAGTTTTGGGTCTGATGGTGGACTTTCAAACATTACTAAGTACCGTTTTTGCCAACTCCTATTAATGATTACTGGTCTTTAATGGACGGATTTTTTTTGGTTAGTTGCTTTTATGAAGGCGACTCTCAATAACTCAACTATAAATAATTATTTTCAGCAACAAAAATGTCTCCAATGTTTATGCCTCTAGGCGTTTGGTACTGGAGAAAAATGCGAACAGAGGATTTAATAAGTTAAACTAATTTAAGGTGGTCGAATTTCGACCACGGGATATACTAGTATATATTATAAGTCTAACTATGTTGTTGGTATATGTCCATGAAATTTAATTTTGTTTATTGAAATATTGACGGAATATGAAAGGAGTGGTGGGTCTGATGGTGGACTTTCAAACATTACTAAATACCGTTTTTGCCATCTCCTATTAATGATAACTGGTCTTTAATGGACGGATTTTTTTTGGTTAGTTGTCAAATTACCGGTCTTTAGAGTAAACCAGCTTTTATTAAGGCGACTCTCAATAACTCAACTATAAATAATTACTTTCAGCAGTAAAAATGTCTCCAATATTTATGCCTCTAGACAGGGGCGGATCCAGGAAAATATTTCGGGGGGGGGGGGGGGGGGTCCAGATTTGAAATCTCCAATGCAACATTCACAAGAAAATTTGGAGATATGAATAACAAAAACTAACTCATATATGTATACTTACACAGTACAATTATTATATATTTGCAATGTATTCTTAAATTTTCGAATGACAGACAATATGTACATACTCTACGGACTTAGTGCCATTGCTATACTTCTCTCATTATAATATTTAGTTGTTGAGTAAAGATGTGCATTTCTATAAGCGATGACGAGATAATGCCAGATCAATTTACATACACTCTAAATCACTTTTGCTGAAAATTAGGTCGAAAATAGTCGGCAACAGATTACCAAATATTATCGACCTAAAATTAGACAATAAATTTTCTAGACATTTTTGTTGGTTTTCAACCAAATTAAGTGTAAACTTTTACACAAATTATGTCTAATACCCGCCTATCTTTTGAACAGAATATGTTTAATTTGGAACATAATATGCTTTACTTTAACTTACCTTTTGAACAGAATATGTTCAATTTTAAGTTGCCTTTTGAACAGAATATGTTCAATGAAAAGAAATTGTGATATTTGTTTATACATATATATTATATTTATAAATATATTCACATATGGAGCAAGATATTTTGCGCTAAATAACAAAACAGAAATTAAATTTATATCGCCTTTGGCAAATAATTTACGAACTATGACCTTTAGTTTACAAGAATTTTTTACATAGCTTGGTCTAGTTTTCTTATAAGTGTATTGATTTTTCTTAAATTATTTATGTGTTGTTTTTTGCCTCTCATTTGTGCGGGGTAAAATCTAAAAAATATCACATTAGAAAACACTTTTTTTTTTGGGACTCCCTTTTTAATGCGGTAACTTCGCGTGAAATGCACCTCATAGGAATTATAATTTGAAAACATTTTCCCACATTTTAAATACAAACACTTGAACAAATTGCTTTTTTCACCTCGGTGGCCGTACAAATGTAAATGATAATTTCTTAACTCTATAAATTTTTGATCGCAAATTTCACAACAAAACATTTTTATCAAACACTACTAACTATGAACTTATATATTTATATACATATATGTATATTATAATACATATAATACCGCAACCAGCACTGCATGAATCTGCTTGATAAATGATGATGATATATACTGCAAAAATTCACTTTCGATAGAAGATATATTTGTTTCAATTTGACGCGCACTTGTGCAAAGAAATTCTGCGAAGGTAAATATGGCGGCTTCGTCAGCTGTTTTGGACGTTTTTAGGCAGGGATGTTAAAAATTCAGCATGATTTACCCAAATACAAATACTATTGGTTCAAATTTGAACAATTACGGAACATTTCGCAAATTATGTTTAAAATTCAGCATTACAAGCCTAATAAAAAAACTTTATGTGGTAAATTTGTATTTTTAGAAGAAAATTACACAGATTGAGTTTATTTATTTCGATTAGAGCGAAAATGATTATAGTTTCAGACAAGGTGCATATTTTCAACAAAAAATTACACTTAAAAAGATCATAAATTTCAGCAAAAGATTTAGAGTGTACATTACATATAGAGTAATATCAATTCTCCTTCCTTTTCTTGCCAGAATATCCAGTATCTGTTCATGAGTAACTTCGATATCTCTGTGAATATTCAACATTGCCAATCCATTCAAACGTTCTTGTTGTTGTTGTTGTAGCGGTACTTAGCCCTACCTAGGGAGTCAGTATCCTACCCAGTAGTATCATCAAACTCTTCTAACGGAAGTCCTAGAAACCTAGCGGCTTCGACAGGGGAGGACCAGAGTGATATGGGTGTTAGAAGAGTAGGCTCAGCTGAGCAGACGAAAAGGTGGTTAGTATTATGGGGAGACAAGCCACATGCCGGACAAATATTTGGCAAGTCGGGGTTCAGTCTGGATAGGTAAGGGTTTAACCTATTACAAAATCCAGACCGGAGTTGGGCCGGCATCACTCTAGTCTCTAGTCTAGGCAGCCCGCGCTCCTCTTCGGCAACGGGTGGAGTTGTTGCCTGAAGAACGGCGTTCGCTGGGATAGAGCTGACATAGGAATTTACCGAATCGGTGTGGATAACGATGAGGGCCTGCCGGTGCACCTTAGGATCAAACGGCGTGGAAATCAGGTGCCGGATCTCATCGAAGTGTTTGCGTAGGTCGCTTCTTATTCTCCTGGGGGGCGGATTTTCGTTGACCAGGCGTCCGTTCGGGTGCTGCGGTTTGTAACAGTTGAACAGGAATTGCCTGGTCAGCATCTCGCTATGCTCTTTAACGGCGAGCATTTTCGCTTCATTGTGAAGGTGGTGCTCAGGGGACATAAGAAGACACCCAGTGACGGTTCGAAGGAGGGTATTCTGGCAGCCTTGAAGCCTCGTCCAGTGTGTGTCAGCTAGCCCCGACGACCATATAGGCGTCGTGTAGCTCAGTACCGGCTGACCAATTGATTTGTATGTAGCTAGTAACATTTCTTTGTCTTTGCCCCAAGTGCTGCCAGCTGCGACTTGAGGATTTTTTTAGGGCTTTGGACTTTATTGACAATTGCGGTAACATGAGCGCCGTATTTGAACATGTTATCAAACGTCACCCCTAAGATTTTGGGGTGTGAGACAGTTGGTAGCTTGACACTATCAACGTAGACGTCTAATTCCATGTTCACTTGCGTTGTCCACGCCGTAAATAAGGTAGCCGAGGACTTATTCGGTGACAATGACAGGTTTCTACCAGCGAAAAATTCCGACACGGCTGGGAGGTAAGAGTTTATGCGAGAGCAGAGTTCTTCTCCAGTTTTATTTCGCCAATAGGTTTTTACTCTCCGTAAAGTAGAGAATGATCGTTCGCTTGAAGCTACCGTAACTGGCAGTGTAGCACCTATAGTGAGAAAGCTATGTATTTCTCTGTAAAACTGTATATCACAAACTTTCAGAGCTTCAATAAAGGTTTTCGGCCGGTTTTCTGCAGATACGTTCGAACAGAATCTGTAATAAGTAACTGGTCATCCATTTCGGGGGGGGGGGGGGGGTCCGGACCCCCTGGACCCCTCATCTGAATCCGTCCCTGCCTCTAGGCGTTAGGTACTGGAGAAAAATGCGAACAGAGGATTTAATAAGTTAAACTAATTTAAGGTGGTCGAATTTCGACCACGGGATATACTAGTTATTATTATTATATTTAAAGCTTAAGTTAAGTTACATTTTAAGTACCCATTCGAGGCGAAAGCGCTCTTGCTGATTGTTTTAAAAACAGTCTCGTTCCACGTAAGTACAAATTTGGCGCACTCGGTAGGGTTCCAAAAAAGAAATTGTGAATCCTTTGATCGAATCTCGTTTCGTAAAATTATTTTAAGTCTTTAAACACCCAATTAATGTTCTGCGATTCTGTAGCCAAATCAGGAGGGTCTCCAAGATTATAATAAAAAAAAAACTTATTAGCTATCGAATAAAAGTGAGTGCAGTGGAATCTAATATAAACTAAAATCATTTCGAAGCAATTGGATAATTATGAGTGTCGTGGAAGTTACTGTACACCCAAACCACTCCGAAACAATTGAATAAAAAGAGTACAGTGGAGGTCAATATAAACCGAAACCCCTCAAAAACTGTCAAATAAATTATTTAAAATTTATCGCAACAATAGGCACAGAGAAAAATTACAAAGGAATGAACAGAGCGACAAACCAAAGTTTTCCAGGAGTTACAAAAAATTAGTAAGTATTTAAAAAAGAATGAAGAAATAAGGATTAATACGAAAAGCTCTACATATATTGAAACGTTTAAAAAACTTAAAATTGTATTTAAATCAAATTTCGAAAAGAAATTTAAATTGACATCCGATGCATCAAATTATATATTAGGGGAGTTATAACACAAGAAGGACACGCAGTCTGTTTTGCATCAAGGACACTACAAAATCATGAAATAAATGAATCAGCAAACGGATAAAGAGTTTTTAGCAATCGTATGGAGCGTAGGTTACTTTATATCTTACGTGTATGGTACAAAATTTCAACACTCAAAATACAAGGAATCAATGATGGCTTTTAAAAGAGTATATGATTGTGAGATACAATATTTAAAAGGTAAAGAGAATAAAGAAGCTGATTTTTTAAGGTTAAGGAATTGAAAGAAAAATTAATAAAAGTGAGAACTCGAACTCAGAAAATTTTTCCAGAGATATAAAAGACGATTTTTCAAATCTGAATATCATTGGTAACATAGATTATGCAACAATAGTTGCCTTACACTCGACTTATAAACAATTTTGACAAATAATAAAATTCCCACAACAGCCGGTTCTACGTACCGGAATGGTACGGGTTTTACCCGGCCAAGGGCTGTTATTTTAGTGTAACCCTGTCTAATTTGTCCAGTCCCACTAAAAAATTTTCATCCCCGGAGCAATCCTTTGCAGCAGGGTTGCTCCAGTATCTCTTGTTAGGGGCTGGTATCGACTCCAACCCCGGACCAAGGGATTAGATCTGCTGCGTCTGCTGGAAGAAAATTTATGTTAAACGTTCGCATTCTGTTCAATGCAGTAAATGCAAGAGATGGCTTCACAGATCTTGTTGCTCAGGGCTTAACCCTGCCATCCAAAGGACCCGTACTTTCTTTAGTAATTATGATTGACGATGTACTTGAACAATATATTAGGGGAATATGTTATGTGTACATTGACGATATCAGCGTTTTTGGAAGCGATGATGACAACGATTTGAAAAACGTCGAAACAATATTTTCGAGATTGCTAGAGGCTAATTTTAAAATAAATCTAGAGAAGACATGGTTCCTTCAGGCTGAGGTTGAATTCTTAAGGTATATCATCACTCATGATTCGCCCTGACCCAAAAAAGGTTGAGGCAATGAATTCCATACTGTCACCATGTAATATAAAAGACCTGAAAAGGTTCCTTGGCATGATATCCTACTATAGGAAATTCATTCGGAAATTCATGAGCCCGTGCAAGCCTTTAGAATAATGCTTACCTCCGGAAACGTCCCCGCCTTTCCAGACTTCGAAAATCCCTTTAATCTAACCACAGATGCCTTATTTGGCGCGGTCTTATCTCAAGGGGACATGAGACATGATAAGTCCGTAGCATTCATCTCTCGGTCACTCAACAAGGTTGAAGAAACCTACGCCATGAATGAAAATGAGATGCCAGCCATCGTATGGACTCTTGATAACCTAAAGTCCTACCTGTATGGCGCGAAGAAATCTTAAATTAACACCGATCACCTGCCATTAACATTTTCTGTAAGTTGTGGCGCGTATCGAAGAATATAACCATTTCACAACAAAAAGGAAGCCGGATCATTGCAATCCGGGGGTCCGGAATGAAAGTGTTTCCGCACTTGTAATCGTTGAAGTTATAGTTATTCCACTTTCCTCACTGCCGTGTGATGACTGCTTCGAAGGGGTTCTGCTTACTTGCGTGAAGCCATCCGTGCCATGAGTAGGTCGTTTGCAATTATAAATGCTTATGGCTAAGAGGGATCACCGCGAAATTATTAGAGTCAAGTTAATATAACTACCCACTTCACTACTGGGTTCCCAAACCTATTAGAAACTTAAGCGTTTTAACTCAACAAACCCACCGGCCTTGACTACTTCCTATTCCCCACGCAACTCAACGGTAATATAAGCCCTAGAATAAGGAGTAACCAATAAGTTAGCATTTTCTCAAGATCGAAATTAAGTAAATAAAATGTCATTGAATCAAGAACTTTATAGACTAGCACAATAATAACAAAGAGCATATATGCATTAAAAAGATACTGTTAACGCTAGCAGAATTCTCGTTTCACGAAAACTCGCTAGGCTTGCTGTCCCGTGCCAAGGGTTCGGGCAATCTGCTTCGCATCAATTTTCATAAATCGAGTTGCCGCGCATTTTTGTTTATCCCTCAAGTTTGACGTTTGCATAGACATCTGAGTGATATTCTGGAAATCAATATTTTGTTGTTGAGCTATTAGTTATTTGTGGAGTCGATATTATTTGCACGCTTTTGGGCAAAAGGAATGCTTATGATTTTGGGCGATGCATCTCTACAAAAATGCCTGAACTATTTAATAAAAATAGATAAATGTTAGAAAACATTTTTAAATAACACCTTTATTTAAAAATTATTTCCAAAATTTTAAAAAATTAATATTAATAAAATGCCGTTTGCCCACACATTTGTATGAAACGTATTGCCGACGGCAATTACATCTTGCAATTTTTATTTATTTATTTGTTAGGGTACAATTCGTTACACTTATAAGACTATGTCTTTTTACAGTGCATCAGTAGTTTTACAAAACAATGTTTAAAACTTAACAATACTTTAGAACTATCAAAAAACAAAAATAAAGTATTTGGAAGAGAATAGTAAGGAAACAAGAATACAGTATAGAAGGAAATAGGAAAAGAACAATGATAAAAAGAAAAGAAATAAAAAAGAAAAGAAAAAAAAGAAAGATTTAAAATATTGACAACTTGTAGCATTACATATTACCAAAATAGCTGTATAGTTCTGCTTTGTAGTTTCTAACATTTAATCCACCTTTTAACGAATTTGGGATCGAGTTCCAGAGTCTCACAGCGTTAATGAAAAACATTCTAGATGATGTCAAATAAGTGTATCTAGGAACAATTAAACTATAATGCCTACTGCACTTAGAATGTTGTAGCTTCTCATAAAGATACTTTGGGGTTTGCGTCTGCATTAATTTGTATAAGAAAATGCAGTTCCTTGCGGCAAGATAGTTCTCAATGTTGCAGTCCAGGCGCGTATTCAGGGGGGGGGTTTCGGGGGTTCAAACCCCCCCCCCCGATATTTCCGAAAATTAAAAAATATACGTCTGTACTAGAATAATTACTCTATTTACCTTTAAAACCCCTGTTAAGAAATTAGCATTAATAGCAATAATGAAAATACGAAAGAATAAAATTAAATAATATTTCACACTGAGAGAAGTTATTGGCAGTCGATAATCAATTGCTCTGACTTGCTCTGGTCTGAGAGGTCACAACTAAATTCCTGCAACGGTTCACTCATTTGGCCCTTTAAGAAATTCGCGCCAAACTAACTGCTTTTCGAGCTATGAATACAGCGGGCAAAAATCGTAAAAATGAGTGTCCCTCGTTATTATAGTCACGGTTGCCAAAGGTTTAACCAAAAAAATGAACAAGAAGTTAAAAAAAATTTCCAAAAATTACTAAGCTGTACACAACGCAGTCGTATTGACTTATCAAAGAAAGTAACAATTAAATTGTACTTATACTTGTGAGGTGATACTAAAAAGTGACGCTAATTTGGCAAAAAAAGATTGAAAACGTTTAAAAGAAAGCCCGGTATGCTGTTGAAAAGAAAATGATTAAGAAATATTTTCAAGTATTTCTTGGCTATGAAATTGTCATGAATAGCCCACAAATGTTGACGTTCCGTTTTGCATGTTGAATAATTGCAATTTTCCGCTTTTTATATGAATTTCAATGTTATTTCATTTTTTGTTTTTATTTTTCCGATGTTTCAGTTTTTCTTCAAGAAACAAAGCGACAACTATTTACTTATTGCCAAAGCCTGAAGAAATCCTACACAAAATTTGAAAACAAACAATAAAAATAAATATTGTTTTGTACACGTCTAAAATATTTAGCCTAGATTTCAAACTTTTTGGGGCTACATATTCAAAGTGTTGTTTGGAATTTTCAGTAAGATTGACTTCCTTTGACTAATTTCATTATTTTTGTATGAAAGAATGTGCAAAAAAACAAGAAAAATACTGCAACTCAAAGTTAAGAACTTTGTGGAAAATTCATGAAAATTCAAGAAAACTCGAAAAATTTTCATAAAAATTTCTAACTTTTTAGTAAAAATATTCAAATTTTTTCGAGTTTTCAGTTTTGTGGCCTGTTCAATTAAAGTGAACAAAGATAGCAATCTTAAGCCGCTAGAAGAATTACTCGATTTTTGGCAATTTTTTTCCTATACAAATTTATAAGCGTAATATTTTTATATTGAAGAAAATGCTCTTGGTCGGCTTTTGACAACTGAACGAGCAGCAAAACTGCATACTCGAAAAAAATCAAAAAAATTTTACGAGAAAGTTAGAAATTTCGATGAAATTTTTTCGAGATTTCTTAAGTTTTCATGAATTTTCCACAAAGTTTTGAACTTTGATTTGCAGAAGTTTCATTATGTATTTGCACATACTTTCATTCAAAATAATTTAATTAGTCTAAAGAAGTTAATTTTACTGGATATTCCAAAAAAACCCTTTGACCGCAGACATACTGATCTAGTTGCATGACCAAATTTGGTTTAGAATTAAATTTACGACGGTTGTCATAGAAAAGCGCTTAATAAAAATTATTTAAATTTTACCCTGAAAATGTTGTTAACAATTTTTTATGTTTTTTTAAAAAATGTTAGGTCTCGAACCGACGTGCCCCAAATCAGTGCGCAATGCTCTACCTACTGAGCTACGGCGCACTCATGAATTTTGTGCGAAAAGTACCGTGTTTGTTTATCCCGGTTAAGTTTTAAATCTAAACCGCAAAAAATTGAGAAAGGTTTGGAATTTATTAAAAAAAAGTTTTAAAAATTGTGTAAACCAATGAATGGTTTAAAATTGAGGCTCAAATTTTTAGCCGTGTAGAAAGAGGGAAATTTCAAATAAATAAAAGTATAAATATGTAATATGTGAAAATATAAATATATGTGTATTTATAGGTAATTCTTCTTTACTGACACTTTGGCCAAAACCCCCCCCCGAATTTTTTTTCTGGCTACGCGCCTGTTGCAGTCCAAAACTTTACTCCTCCACAAGGAAATGTGGTCTAACTTTTTTAATCCATATACATAGCGAGTGACATTGTTAAATACAACATTAATTTTATGCGACGATGTCGAGTCAAAGTTGCTGTAGACAATTTCAGAATACGTAATAAGTGGGACAATAAGCTGCTTGGCTAATTTTAATCTGGTTTCTTGCGGTGTAAACGATGCAGAAAGCCAGATACGACGTAATACCGCATATACATTGCACACAACTTTATTTATATGATCACGGCAGTTCAATTTAGAATTTATGATAAATCCAAGATTCTTTATCTTCTCAGTAACGGATAGAGCACTGCCACCAATAAAAAGTTGAGGAATATCGCTAAGATTAATCACACTGTTACTGATAGGAAGAACAAAAGACTTTGCAGAATTTAAGCACAGACAGTTATCGCGAGCCCACATGGATATAGCACACAAATCACTATTGATCCTAAAGCACAAATCCTCGACAAGACCAATGCGACTGGATAGGTAGAGCTGTACATCATCAGCATACGCATGTACATTCACATATCTACATACAGTAAATACATCATTGACAAACATACTAAACAATAACGGGCCAAGCACAGATCCTTGTGGGACACCAGAGGAAATAGGACATTCAAGAGAGGAAAGATTTCCAATTCTAACCTTCTGTGATCGCCCCACAAGATAGCTAAACATCAACCTGACTGAGCAGTCCGATGCAATTGTATCACCGTTTGATACGAAAACAAATATATTTACATATATTAGCAAAAATATTTTATTATTATACCAAATACAATTCTTGAATTATTTTTTAATTAAATTATCTATATTTTCATAGCTATTTACCTAGAATTTTTTCGAAAAAATTCATACCTGCCATAACCTATGATTATTTGGCATTACACTACTAATCAAAAACTATGCACATCAATTAATGCTATCCTATTTACCCACAAAAAAATATTAATTTCTTATCAGATTTGATAAGAAAATGTGGATAATCACATAATTTGTCTAAGAAAATGTGGATAATCACATAATTTGTCTAAGTACAAAATCTTCGTACAAATGTCATCAATACATGTACATACATACGTATGATGCCATCTAATACCCAGCTTACCAAAGTCGGAGCGCTCCGAAAAAAGCATCCAAAAAGAGTCCGTAATTGGAGCCTTTTCGCAGTAAACACCGAAGAACCACTTTTTTAGGAAGATTTACGGAGCGTTGAGAGAAGAAATGAATATAGTAGAGCGAATGAACCGCAAGGCTCCATTTTATGAGCAATTTTGAGCGTTTTCTGACCCTTTTTGTTGTTGGCGTACAGAGAATTGTGAAAAAATAAACGTTGGAGAGCAGATGAGCGGCAACGTTCAAATATGTGAACGTTTGCGAGCATTTTCTGAGGTTTTTTTTTGCTTTACGTAACAGAAGGTAAAGATCACATATTTCATGACGCTTATTAGTAGGCGACTGAACAAACATTTTAACATAGCAATTTTTATAATTTCAGAATTGTGTCAATAAATCTGCATAAAACTTTAAAAAGCATCTTTCCTCTTCATTATTTATAAAGCTTCTTAAAAATGTCGATAGGAACCTCCAAAATGACCCAAAAGGAGTAAAAAATTACCCCAAATGAGCTTCAGAAAATCATCAATAAAAGGTTCCGAAAAGAGTCCAAAAAGGCTCCAAAAACCCTCCGAATGGACGAATAAAAGGCTCCGAAAAGAGTCCATAAAGGCTCCGAAGTTCATTTAAAAAGAGTCATAAAACGCTCCAAATTCATCGGAATCGGACTCATTTCTCTTTTTATACCTCCGTTTGGGGTGCCCGCGTAGAACGATTTTTCGCTCCATTTGGGCTCCGAAAGGAGTCTTTTTTTGCACTTTTGGTTAGCTGGGTATATGTATGCACATATTTGTCAAGTCGGCAAACGAACGATGCATGGATGAAGGGTTTATGTGCAAACATTTAAATTTCGGGAAAGCTCAGTTAAATGCTCAAAATTTTCATAGGCATTTGCTATGCTATAATGGCATTCACACATAAATACATATCGTCGTTGACACGAGCTTGAAGTGAAGCGATCTGTGATCAAAAGTGTTGCCGCACACAGTTTCCTCCTCTCATTCAGCCACTACCAAAAAATGGAATAATTTCTCACTACCTTGTACCTATTAGCTTCTTTCTTTTTTTTCATTCCATCATGACATGAAACTATCTTAAATTATTTCAGATATTAATTCAATATCCTGATATAAAGTTTTCACTAAGAATTTAATCTAAAGTTTCACATAATTTTTGTAAGGGGTAAAAAAGCTACACTTTAAGTACATAGTAGTGTATTGAAAGGGTACTTCTGCGCCATTACGGCCACAATTGGGCTAAAACAAACATGGCTTCCCAATTTTCCACAGATTTTAAGAGTCACTTCAAAGAGAGGTGCAAACTAGCCATAGCTTATGCTCATAGGCAAACTCCTTATGTATAAGGGAAACTTTTATTGAATTATTTAAGTCATGTACAGAAAAGCTTTCATAATTATTTGTTTCACAAAAGCTTAGGCCTACTGCTTTCTTTATTTGCTTCCAAGACATATTTGGTTTATTGATATAAACTAAAGTTTTCACATACTTTGGTCGCAATTGAAGGACATGGATTCAAGTCAGATTTTAGAAAATCGACAAAAATTTTATTTTATGAATGAATTCTTCTTCTTGCATTTTAAGGTTTGCGCGTAGAAAAGAGAGTTTTGTTGTTGGGCTTTGTGCGTAAGAATATATTTTGTTGTTGCATTGTAGTTCGGAAGTTTTGGACAGGCAAGCATACATCCATAGTTGTTGGTACATTGTTGTTGTGGCCAGCATATGCAAGTGGAAGTGTTAGCGCGGGGAAAGGAGGGCAGGTGTTGGTAGTTATGTGTGCTTGCGCGCATACGTTTGGTTGTTTGTTTCGATGGACATAAATATGTGCATGCGCCGCTGACTTACGCATGCATATATTTTGGTGATTTAAAGGGAGTATGAAACATGACATGCGTGGGACTTTAATGATGCTGCGGAGAACGTTGGTTCGAATCCTACCTATTACTAAACACATTTTTTTTAATGTTAATATTTTTTTTAATTGAAAAATTAATATTAATCATCCTACACAACAACATACATACATGAGAATTGGAAAATTTGCATGAAATTTTTCTGAGTGGGTAGAGCACATATGTAGGTTCGAATCCTACAGAGTTCCTACAAAAAGCTAGGCAAAAAAAACCGAGCAGGCAGGGTATAGGAAAAGCTTTTCGCAATAATTTCTTGTTTCACTTGCATATTTTTATATTTTTTATTAATTTTGACTATAATATCAAAATCAAACCAAACAGTGTTTTTTCATAGACAAACGAACTTTATGAGCAGGCATGGGCACCACTACAGAGCGTTTGAGCGTTTTCTGACCCTTTTTGTTGTTGGCGTACAGAGAATTGTGAAAAAATAAACGTTGGAGAGCAGATGAGCGGCAACGTTCAAATATGTGAACGTTTGCGAGCATTTTCTGAGGTTTTTTTTTGCTTTACGTAACAGAAGGTAAAGATCACATATTTCATGACGCTTATTAGTAGGCGACTGAACAAACATTTTAACATAGCAATTTTTATAATTTCAGAATTGTGTCAATAAATCTGCATAAAACTTTAAAAAGCATCTTTCCTCTTCATTATTTATAAAGCTTCATAAAAATGTCGATAGGAACCTCCAAAATGACCCAAAAGGAGTAAAAAATTACCCCAAATGAGCTTCAGAAAATCATCAATAAAAGGTTCCGAAAAGAGTCCAAAAAGGCTCCAAAAACCCTCCGAATGGACGAATAAAAGGCTCCGAAAAGAGTCCATAAAGGCTCCGAAGTTCATTTAAAAAGAGTCATAAAACGCTCCAAATTCATCGGAATCGGACTCATTTCTCTTTTTATACCTCCGTTTGGGGTGCCCGCGTAGAACGATTTTTCGCTCCATTTGGGCTCCGAAAGGAGTCTTTTTTTGCACTTTTGGTTAGCTGGGTATATGTATGCACATATTTGTCAAGTCGGCAAACGAACGATGCATGGATGAAGGGTTTATGTGCAAACATTTAAATTTCGGGAAAGCTCAGTTAAATGCTCAAAATTTTCATAGGCATTTGCTATGCTATAATGGCACATTACACCTTCATCAACGCTATAATGGCATTCACACATAAATACATATCGTCGTTGACACGAGCTTGAAGTGAAGCGATCTGTGATCAAAAGTGTTGCCGCACACAGTTTCCTCCTCTCATTCAGCCACTACCAAAAAATGGAATAATTTCTCACTACCTTGTACCTATTAGCTTCTTTCTTTTTTTTCATTCCATCATGACATGAAACTATCTTAAATTATTTCAGATATTAATTCAATATCCTGATATAAAGTTTTCACTAAGAATTTAATCTAAAGTTTCACATAATTTTTGTAAGGGGTAAAAAAGCTACACTTTAAGTACATAGTAGTGTATTGAAAGGGTACTTCTGCGCCATTACGGCCACAATTGGGCTAAAACAAACATGGCTTCCCAATTTTCCACAGATTTTAAGAGTCACTTCAAAGAGAGGTGCAAACTAGCCATAGCTTATGCTAATAGGCAAACTCCTTATGTATAAGGGAAACTTTTATTGAATTATTTAAGTCATGTAGAGAAAAGCTTTCATAATTATTTGTTTCACAAAAGCTTAGGCCTACTGCTTTCTTTATTTGCTTCCAAGACATACTTGGTTTATTGATATAAACTAAAGTTTTCACATACTTTGGTCGCAATTGAAGGACATGGATTCAAGTCAGATTTTAGAAAATCGACAAAAATTTTATTTTATGAATGAATTCTTCTTCTTGCATTTTAAGGTTTGCGCGTAGAAAAGAGAGTTTTGTTGTTGGGCTTTGTGCGTAAGAATATATTTTGTTGTTGCATTGTAGTTCGGAAGTTTTGGACAGGCAAGCATACATCCATAGTTGTTGGTACATTGTTGTTGTGGCCAGCATATGCAAGTGGAAGTGTTAGCGCGGGGAAAGGAGGGCAGGTGTTGGTAGTTATGTGTGCTTGCGCGCATACGTTTGGTTGTTTGTTTCGATGGACATAAATATGTGCATGCGCCGCTGACTTACGCATGCATATATTTTGGTGATTTAAAGGGAGTATGAAACATGACATGCGTGGGACTTTAATGATGCTGCGGAGAACGTTGGTTCGAATCCTACCTATTACTAAACACATTTTTTTTAATGTTAATATTTTTTTTAATTGAAAAATTAATATTAATCATCCTACACAACAACATACATACATGAGAATTGGAAAATTTGCATGAAATTTTTCTGAGTGGGTAGAGCACATATGTAGGTTCGAATCCTACAGAGTTCCTACAAAAAGCTAGGCAAAAAAAACCGAGCAGGCAGGGTATAGGAAAAGCTTTTCGCAATAATTTCTTGTTTCACTTGCATATTTTTATATTTTTTATTAATTTTGACTATAATATCAAAATCAAACCAAACAGTGTTTTTTCATAGACAAACGAACTTTATGAGCAGGCATGGGCACCACTACAGAGACACAGTAACCAAATTGTGACTGTGTGTAAGTACACGACAGCCTAGCGACGACGAAAGCAAATCCAATTATTTATTTAGTATGATTTCAGCGCTTGCATAGTGAACACGTATCACACGCAGTTTTTTCATACAGGCATACATATATTTGATACAGTGGGAGGTCGATTTCTAAACACCTATTCAAAATGTTTAATGTTGAGTGGGAGCATGCATTTTTTTTTGTTTTAAATTCTGCAAATAAGCCGCAGTGCTTGATTTGCGGAAAAATATTAAATTACGTGTGCAAGCAAAGCCTTGATCGACATTTTGCTTTGCTGCATAGAGACGTAAATAATCTGAGCGCTGATGAAAATATTATAAAATTTTATGAACTCAAGCTCGAGTTTTTGCAAATGCAAAATTGAAGGCTTCTTGTATTGTAAGCGCTGCTTTAGCTAGCCACTTGAAGATGGTACTTTTTTTAGGGACTTGGCTGTAGCCGTTAAAATAAAATAAAATAAAATAAAATAAAATAAAATAAACTAAAATAATATAAAATAAAATAAAATAAAAAAAAATAAAATAAAATAAAATAAGATAAAACAAAATAAAATAAAAAAAAAATTAAATGAAGAAAAGATACCCAACCTAAAAGCTTTGCATTCATGTGTACGTATTAACGAGTATCCTCTGTACCATGTGTGCAGCGCACCTGTGCCGTATGAATGCTGAAAGTAAACTAAATGGGTTTGTCGTTGATTTTTACGAAGAGATCGTTATGCTCTCACTATTCGTATACGTATATGGTCGCTTAGCAGGTGCTAAGCTCACGCCCATGCCTGTTTATGAGCCACAGCAATGGCGCCAAGTGACACTCATTTCGATTGTTTACGTTTTGATCAAATTTCACTCAGTTCTACATTTGCAGCTCTGCCACTTCCGCAAAGCACTAAATTTTTCTTCTGCCAATGGCGGGCAAGAACCCCTGGGACGGTACATCGAGTAATTGTCAACCCAGCGAGCAAAAATAACGAAATTTAACAGTGAGAGGACTGATGCCTCTTATTAATATATGCTCTTTGGCAGTAGTAATAACCTTTCCGAAAATGTACAGATTCCACCATTTTGCTCTCTTGCACTAGTTGATACATTTTTGGATAGCAGCAGTAATAATAACTTTTCCAAAAATGTATAAACATCAGAGGATTTCTCAATTTTAAAAAGTGCCGACTGTGACCTATTTTGGTCACCACAAACCCTATGGTTTTTAAATGTTAGGAGAACAAACTGGGGCTACTACAAGGCGCTCATAGGTAAAAATCTGTAAAACGTGGTGATAATTCCGACGCACAAACATGAGCTGGACGGGCATTTAAATGTCTACAGTCAGCTATGCAGGAGTGCTTCAGATAGGGCTTGCCCGTTTAAGTAGGCAACGGAAGCCCACATACCACCATGGTGGTCGTCTGATCTTGAGCGAAGTATGACGGACTGGAGGCGTCATGGGCGGATTACAAGACAAAACTCAACGGGTATAAGAAAGCTACTTGCAAGGAAAACCGATCCTCCTCGTTGATTTCTGCGGCAAGATTCAATCTACATCCGCCGCCTCCTGTTCAAAGAAAGTGCTATGGAAATTCCCTACTCAGTTAATCTTATTGCAAAAGCTGATAATTCCACAGAGTCATGCACGAAACTCATAAACTTGCTTATGGATATACATTTTCCGGCATACGTGTGCAGGTATGCAAATATCGTTTTTGGAGGTCTTCGAATCAACTAGTAAATGGAATCACAGATGATAGAAAGTTAGACTGGGTTATATCTACCTTCAAGACCTATAAATCGCCGGGCCCGGACGAAATATTCCCGGCTAAACTTCAGCACACTGCCCAACTTATTAAAATCTAGTTAAAGGAGATGTTTATGAGCACGGGCACTATTCAATATACCAAATAAAACACCACCAAAAATTGGGGTATGTCTCTAGCTTTCAGCGATAAAGTTAAGTACGTAGGAGTTATTAGGGAAAAGGGGTCTGATGAGAAATTGGACACTTCGAAAATCCCATCCTTGTTTGCAAATCTTTGTAATATTTCTCTAATATGAATTTTTCCTTAAGATTAAAAATAATCATAATTGACTAAGAATTATTATCAACTGGTATTGGGCTCATAAAATTTGCAAAAATATGTAAAATGAGCGGACTGTAAAAACCTAAAACAAAATAAATTGAGCCAGAGCAGGGCTTACGTATGTACATACAATAACTAAGTACAAAACCAAAAGTACTACACACATAATTACATATAGAAAGAATGTTTAAAAAATTTGTGTAGACTGTTGGCAGAATAAATTCAACAACAACCAATGGAAAAATTTAAGTAGATAAAAATGCATCGTGACCCCACTATAAAGTAGTGCAGTTATCCTATTTCTGGGAAAATAAATTATATTAGTTGGCTTTTAAAAATTGTGAATAGTGAAGCAAGCGAGCAGAAGAGCAAAACAACATTCCCACAACAGCCGGTTCTATGTACCGGAATGACCAGGGTTTTACCCGGCCAAGGGCTGTTATTTCAGTGTAACCCTGTCTAATTTGTCCAGTCCCACTCCTAAATTGTCATTCCCGGAGCAATTCCATGCAGCTGGGTTGCTCCAGTGTCTCTTGTTAGGGGCTGGTATCGGCTCCAACCCCGGACCAAGATATTAGATCTGCTGCGTCTGCTGGAAGAAAATTTATGTTAAACGTTCGCATTCTATTCAATGCAGTAAGTGCAAGAGATGGCTTCACAGATCTGCATGCTCAGGGTTTAACCTTGCCATCCCCAGAACTTTCTTAAGTACTTATGAGGCACCATGTTATTCACGTCCAAGTGCGACCCGCGGTTCCCGTTGCTCCGGCGCACCCACACCGCACCGGCCATCATCAAATGGCCAAAATAGTGGCCCAGTCTCCACGACTAGCAGCTCTGCTGCTCCCGCCTCAACTACTCCCGACTGTCGCTTACGCTCACCTGCGCTTCCATCTCGCACGCCACCCTACACTCCTATCTCCTTCGGAATAGGCAACTTGTGAACACCGCCGAGCGTCAGTCCCCATTCTCTCTGCAGTCCGACAGGCGACGTCGACCTGAGAGTGATAAATATAACTGTCCCCGAAATTATCACCCTGATATTAGTGCGTTCAATGCACACCACCAACTTTCCAGCCGATAGCAGATGGTACAGAACTCGGCATTTTGTACACTGAGTGGAGATGCCCCCACTAGGGTGGCAGGCAACTGCCACAGCTAGCCAGACGTCTCCATTTCAAGCGCATCAGACCACCTACCTCCTACTTTACATCGAAAGACCGTCCGACTTCATAACGACAGAAAAACGAACGTGCATTAACTTTGGTAAAGCGAAGAGGGACCGCTTCACGGACTTTACAGAGCGCTCCTTCGCTGACCACAGACGCCTACGGACGTACGCAAAGGTGAAAAAAAGTTTCGCAAAGTCATCGATTCAGGCTCCGGCCGCTTCATCCCTGCTGGCAGAATCTCGGAAATTCCGCGGAATTTCCCCGCAGATCACAGAATCAAAGATCCCAAAGCGGAAATCTGTCGGACAGTCAGTGGCCACAAGTAAAAGGCCGTAAAAGAGAAAACTTCGTGCAAGACGGTTGTGATCGGGTGGTGCTCACTTTGAAAGTCCATTTATTGAAGTTTTTTTACATATAAATTTTCTAAAATTCATTGCCTAATTTGAAATAGTTGATCGTTATAATGTTACTACAGTTGATTGCCTGGACAGTAAGCATTATTTTAATTGCAAATGCGTGAACTTGAAGCCGGAAGATATTGAATTCTTCAAAACCAACAATAAAAAATACCGCCGTAACAAAGTGTAATGAGAAGAAACACTTTACAAGAAGAGTGTGAAACAGAAGATGTAAACAAAGCGACAATCAGTGACATAAGTTCAAGCAAAGTAACCCTTCAATTGCTATACGAACTCTCTCGCAATAGTAAACCAACTAAAAGAAGGGAACAAAGATCTTAAAATCAAGGTAGCAAAGCTCAAAAGCAATTAGAGATTGTTGGAGTGCCGATTACGGATGAAGAAAATGCAAAAGAATGTGTCAAGAAAATTTTCAGTGATGCATTAAATGTGGTGGTTTTTGAGGACGAAATTGAGGAAACTGAAATCCAATTTCAACAAAAAGAAGGTTATGATGGCCAAGAGGACTGCTCGCAAGAAACTAAATACCTCTTTATTCTCAGACACTAGTAATAATATTAGAAGTATTTTTATACCCAGCGTACTAGTACTAGTACAAGGGTATTATAACTTTGTTGGGATAACGGTTGGTTGTACAGGCCTAAAGGAATCGAGATAGATATAGACTTCCATATATCAATATGATCAGGATCGAAAAAAAATTTGATTGAGCCATGTCCGTCCGTCTGTCCGTTAACACGATAACTTGAGCAAATAATGAGATATCTTCACCAAATTCGGCATGCGTTCTTATTTGGGTTCAGAATAGATTGGTATTGAAAATGGGTGAAATCGGACCATAACCACGCCCCTTTTTCGATATCGAAAATTTCGAAAAACGTATAAAACGGGTTAATTCAAATTTTTTGAAAAGGGGCGAGGCACCGCCCACATATATTTGAAGGAATTTTCAAATTTTGACTCTCAATTACTTCAGAACAGTTTGTGCTAGTATAACGAAATTTTGTAGAGGGCATACTATTGTTGTGTTAAATTCAGCTATAGAAAATAAAGGAAATCGCTTCTCGACCACGCCTACTTTTTCATAACAGTTATATTGAAAGGTGGAAATATTGAAAAGTCCATATCTAATTAACTGATACCGCTATAATAATATAATTTGGTACATACATCAATTTTTATATTCTTTACATTATTTTCGCAAAATTTTGGAAAGTGGGCGGTGCCACGCAATTTTCAAATTCGACTGCTAATAACTTCAGAAGGGTGTGAGATAGATTTACGAAACTAGGTACCAGGCATGTTATGTTTATGTAGAGTACGACCACGCCCACTTTTGGACTAAAGTTATCTAAACGAGAGTTAGGAAACCGGAATATGCAATATCTGTTTAACTGATAAAGATATAATGCTAAAATTTAGTACACTTATTCACCTGATGATGTTATTAGTGATGTTTAAAGGTTTTTTGGTTATTTTGGAAAATGGGCGGGGCACCGCCCACAAGTGAATAAACAAAATATCAACATTTCACTATTAACAAGCCACTGTGAAGGTATCATAAAGATCTGCAATGAAAACTGATCTTCAAATAGGGAGAAACAACATAATAAAATCCGTGGGCGTGCCATCACCCACTTTTTTAAAATTACGTAAATATTGATTAGTGGACACATATCTCCGTATATTAAAAAATTTCACAAAATACGTTAAAAGTTATGGGCATGGCACGCCTTCTTTTCCAAAGTTATATATAGGACATGGTATAACCCTTGAAAAGATCGATTCAGTACATTTGGCTCATGTAAGCAAATTCGCTATTGTTTAGGCTCGGATAGATTGGTTTTTAAAATGGGCCAAATCGGATGAAAACCACGCCCCTTTTTCTGAAAACTAACGCTGGGTATTTAATGTTCGGTTCACCCGAACTTAGACTTCCTTACTTGTTCTTCTTAACAAGTTTTGTTAACTTTATATTTAATAATGAATAGTAGATCCTTTTTTGTACACAAACAGCCTTACCTTGGAGCAACAAACACGTTCACTGTTGTACACCAGAATGTAAGGAGTCTGCTACAGAACTTTAATTCATTGGCCCATAATCATAATCAAATTAATGTCTGTCATAGTGAACTTTAAATACAATGCACTCACGCAACGCTCGTTTGCGTCAACATTCCAAAACGTCAACCCTTTTTTTACATTGCCTACTCTAAAACGTCAACTCAACCACTAAGATTTAAAACAACAACTCTGAATAAAACCAAATCTTGAATTTAGCAACAGTTAATTTGTACACACACACATTTATTTCATGAAATTCTGAAATTGGGGACTCCCTTATAAGTAGAGTAAAAAAGTGGTTGCAACTGCACATACATATTATCTTTTTATTTATGTTCAGTTGCTTTTTTGTTTCTATTCAGGTTGAATGCCTTTTCTGTTTTCATTTTGAATTTGTTTATGTTTGATTTTAGTTTATAATTAACAAAAACTTTTAAAAGCAGATATATACATATGTTTTTTATTATATAATTTTACATTCGTAAACGTCAACAATTGTTAAACGTCAAAACACGCGGTTTTAATTAATTGAAGTTTTCCCGAGTGCATTGTACATTTTATGTCTAAGATGAAGTTTTAATTTTAAAATGACGAAAATGTCATTTTAACATTTTGAAATCACGGGTTGTGTCTATGGTTCTGCGATGTCACAACGCCTTCTCCAAGCTTTAGTTTGGCTTTTATCGCTTGTTGCCAGTGCTATGTTACGGTTTCGTAGGGGGACCCTGTTGCTCTTTATGTCAGTTAAAATTTTGTTAATATGACTACGATTGAACAACATTCGAAATGTTTCTTTGAGTTTGGTAAAGGTGAAGGTGATTATAGGCCATTATGTTTAAACCTAGAAGCCTTTGAGCATCTTCCAGATATCATTTTTGTATCGGAAATTTTGATTTTTTACTATGAAGTAAATGATTACAGCATTCCTTGCTACAATTTTTTCGCTAACGCTAATGATTCGTACTTAGCTGGTGGTGTAGGAGTTTTTATTCACAATCACCCCAACTTTGGGATTTTCGGTTCCAATTGCGTTCAGGTCAACTTCAAAACTTACAATTCTGCTTATTCTACGCTTCGATCGTAGCTCCGTTTTTGTACGTTGCAATTTTGTTGGCGGATAACTGCTTGTTTTTTATTTTGCAAACGATATAAGATTAACTTCCCCGATTTTTTGTTAAAATTCTTAAAATTTAAGTAAAACTCGTTTATAAAAGTTGCCTCTATATTTTGTTTGTGTGCTCTGGTTGTTTGATATGTTTGAAGGGGAATTGTTTGCGACCGGTGCCGAGTGCTAATATATGTCCAAAAATGTAGGGAATGGTACCAAAAGTAGTTCTAATATTTTCAATATTTTTGGACGAGCATTAGCACTCGGCACCAAACGTAAACAATTACCGATAATTAGACTAGTATTCAAAACGCCAATCTTACAATTTTATTAACACCGTTAAAACTAAGGTAATGGCTTTGACTTGTATATTCCTTTGCCATTATATCCAAACTTGCACCGGAAGCCACTCCACAGCACCCACACATACTCTGTAAACTCCTTTGTCAGTTCCGGAGAGGCCAATGTCTTCATCCTAAGAAAAGTGCCACCTGCGGTCAGACTTAAAACTGACATGTCTAATGTTTGCTCGGCGTATGGTGTATCCCCACGACGCAACGCCAACCATCTGTGTACCTGGTCGATGAAGCAGATTCTTCTAGCATCAACTCTATTGAAAATGCCAGCTACCTACTGACAATGTGATAACATCCACCAACAGTGCCCTCTTGCTTTTTGTTGGTCTACCGTTGTCTGTTATAATCAATCAATTTATCTATTAATTTTTACTGAATTTACTTAATAATGCTCAATAAATATGTAATTAAGTTTATACATCATAATAAAATTATACGGCACTAATTTGTGTAGATTTGCTCTGTTATGTTTCAGCTTCACACATTCCTAGGCAAACAGCTGATTTCGAAAAACTTTTAGCTCTTTCTCTTCTTTTTTTAATTCAAGCGTAACTCAGAATACCTACTTTCGATCCCAGCGGAGCTTAGAGCGGGAACGTAATCGAAATGCAGAATAGGGGTGAATATGTATGAGTGCGAAGTGACACTACTCTGCCTATCCAGTGCAGATATTATTAAAATTGATTTAAATGTAAAAAATAAGCTTGTTACCCTAGTTTGTGTGTATAGATTTCACTCAAATTCCATACAGATATTTCATGATGAATTTTCAACATGAAACAGCAACAATCTAGTTATTTTGGGAGATTTAAATGTTGACTTATTCGGTATCAACGCTGCGGTGGCTAATCATCTTTATTAAATGCAAGTCATCGCTTGGCACCGTTTATTAATCCCAATCTAATTCGGGTACATGCATATACCATATCTACGGACGAATCGGTACTTGTTTTTTTTTTGCCGATCTGTTGGTTTAAACCTTGATATGGGAGTTCCCGATAATTGTATGATCGGAATGCAAATCAACTGTTTGAATAATGGTCGTAACTGTATTAGAAAGAGAGTGACGACTATAGTTATGGATAGCTATCAAAAAAATTAATCTTAGTGATCTTCATATATGGCTTCGCTTTGAAAAATGGGAAGCTGTTTATGCAGAAAAGGACACAACTAAAGCATACAATATATTTTTGATAAAACTTAAAGCGCTCATAAACAACTCAACCTTCATTACTCTCCCTAAACGTTCGGAAGGTATTCTTAATCCTTGGATCAACCAAAATATACTTAAAAGAATTAGATTAAAAAATAAATTACGTGCCAAATCTTACAAACACCCAACAAATCATCGTCTTTGGAAGCGCGTGAACCGCCTTTTACTTTTTATAAAAGTAGGCTTATAGCTGCAAAATGGCGATCATATTAATTAATGGAATGTTGTTAATGATATTCTGAATCGGAATTCGGACAGACAAGCTAGTTCGATTGTTCTGGATATTAACGGGAGGGATGTTTCTAACCCAATAGACGTTGTTAATTTGTTCAATGATTTTTTCGCTACAATTGAAAAAGCTTCTGCGCCAGGTAATTGCTGCACATGTTACAACCAGCCAATCTATGATATATGTATATTAAGGTGCCTCGCCAAAAAAAGTTGCACTGTTTCCACCGGAATTTCAAAATTCACTCTTTTCTAAGGACTCTCCCAAAATATTTCGAAAAAATATTAAGATTTACCGGAGCTAAACCGCGTCAAAAAAACGCTAAAAATATCGTTTTTTATGTATAAAAGGAGTATGAAAAAATATTTTTTAATAAAAAGCATCTGAGATGATAAAGTGCAATAGGTAATCATAAAAAAGTTTAAAAATTGTATCAATACTATTATTGTGTACCTGTGTGCTAATATTCGCAATGTGTGAAATTGGACCAAAAAGGGTTAAATTTTGCAGAAATGGCAACATCTCGAAAATACCTTTTAAATGATATCCTAATCGTCTAAATCCGTTAATAATTGGCTGAGTTATTAAAGTTTTCCACAAACGTACCCCTCGAAATATGACCAAAAACAGCATCATACATCTCAATATTTGGATTGCGTTGATAAAATTTTCAAACTTTTTTATGCTTACCTTTTGTACTCCAGCTAGTTCATCATCTCAGGTGCTTTTTATTAAAAAATATTTTTTCATACTCCTTTCATACAAAAAAAAGGATATTTTTAGCGTTTTTTTAACGCGGTTTAGCTCCGGTAAATCTTAATATTTTTTCGAAATATTTTGACCAAGGTCTTAGAATACATTGAAGTTTATAATTCCGATGGAAACAGGGTGTCCATTTTATTTTGTATGGAGCGTGAGGCGCCTTAATGTATATACTTCTCCAGAAAGTAGCTTATTTTTTGAGCCTATCACTTGCACAGAAAGCTGGACACTAATAAATTCTTTAACACAAATTCATCTACATAGTATACCAGATCGTATGTTAAAAGACATTGCTCTCTATGTTGTTCACATTTTAAAACATTTATTAATAGTAGTATAGTCGCGGGACAATTTCCAGAGGATATAAAATGTGCTGTTGTTATACCTCTTCATAACAAAGGCAATAAAAAAGATAAGAACAACAACAGACCAATCTCCCTGTTGCCATAAATTTCTAAAATATTTGAGAAAGTCAAAAAAAATCAAGTTTTTCAGTCCAATGCAATTCGGTTTTCGTTCAGGTACTTTTACCGAAGATGCTCTTCTTGGTCTATGCTCTTTTATGTATGTATAAAGCCATGGATGAAAAAAATGATGTGCTAGTCTTTTTGTTGATATGTATTACAAAAGCTTTTGACATGGTTGTCAATAGTATTCTTTTAAGTAAACTGCACTCAGCAGGTTTCCGTGGAAACGCTACAAATGGTGAAAATTGGCAATAATTTTAGCTCAGCTAGAGAAATGGACTTGAGGGTCCCTCAGGGTGCAGTCCTTGGTCCAATTCTATTTTTAATTTATGTTAACTCTTTATTTTCAATACCTCTCGTAGGGAAAGTTACAGCGTTTGCCGATGATTTGGCCAAAGAGCATATTTAATAAGAGGCACCAGACTTTTAACGGTAGCAGAATTCTCGTTTCATGAAAACTCGCTAGACTTGCTGTCCCGTCCCAGGGGTTCGGGCAATCTGCTTCGCATAAATTTTCGTAAATCGAGTTGGAGTGCATTTTCGATTATCACGCAAGTTTGACGTTCGCAAAGACATCTGAGTTATATTCTGTGACTCAATATTTTTTTGTTGAGCTATTAGTTATTTGTGGAGTCGATATTATTTGCACGCTTTTGGGCAAAAGGAATGCTTATGCTTTTGGGCAAAGCGATGCATCTCTAAAAAAATGCTTGAACTATTTAATAAAAATAGATAAATGTTAGAAAAAATTTTTAAATGACACCATTATTTAAAAATTATTTCCAAAATTTTATTAATTTAATAATAATAACACATTTGTATAAAACGTATTGCCGACGGCAATTACATCTTGCAATTTTTATGCAATTGTATCATCGTTTGATACGAAAACCAATATATTTTCATATTTTAGCAAAAATATTTTATTATTATACCAAAGACAATTCTTGAATTATTTTTTAATTAAATTATCTAATTTTCATAGCTATTTACCTGGAATTTTTTCGAAAAAATTCATACCTACCATAACCTATGATTATTTGGAATTACACTACTAATCAAAAACTATGTACATCAATTAATGCTATCCTATTTACGCACAAAAAAATATTCATTTCTTATCAGATTTGATAAGAAAATGTGGATAATCATATAATTTGTCTAAGTACGAAATCTTCGTACAAATGTCATCAATACATGTACATACATACGTATGATGCCATCTAATATATGTATGCACATATTTGTCAAGTCTGCAAACGAACGATGCATGGTGTGCAAACGTTTAAATTTCGGGAAAGCTCAGTTAAATGCTCAAAATTTTCATAGGCATAGCGAAAATGCTACAATGGCACATAACACCTTCATCCAAGCGGTAATGGCATTCACACATACATAAATACATATCAAAAGTGTTGCCGCATACAGTTTCCTCCTATCATTAAGAAACTACCCAAAAATGGAATAGTTTCTCGCTACCTTGTACCTATTAACATTTGTTTTTTTTTTCATTCCATAATGGCTTGAAACTATCTTAAATTATTTCAGATATTAATTCCATATTCTTACATAAAGTTTTCACTAAGAATTTAATCTAAAGTTTCACACAATTTTTGTAAGGAGTAAAAAAGCTACACTTTAAGTATGTACATAGTAGTGTATTGAAAGGGTACTTCTGCCCCATCACGGCCACAATTGGGCTAAAACAAACATGGCTTACCAATTTTCCACAGATTTTAAGAGACACTTCAAAGAGAGGTGCAAACTAGCCATAGCTTATGCTACTCGTAATAGGCAAACTCCTTATGTATGTGGGATCCGTAATAAATGAAACACACTATTACGTCTATATTGTAACATTTATTGACAAGGTAAAAGTTCACAAGGTACACTGCGCACTTAAATACAAGTTTTAAAAATACTAAGCGGTACACGACTTCGCTTGGTGGCGGTTTACAAATTTATGTTCAATCGTCCTTCGTCAGTCTAGTCGAAGTATGCTGTGGTGTGTTCAGTGCGATCTACTAGTTGATGGTCAGGGTTGTATTAGTCCTAGTTCATATCATTAAGTTAGTCGCTATGTCAATCCCACATTCGGCCATCCTGCGCTACCATTCGGCCTCGGATGATGGATCCCATTTTTTAATGTATTCAGCGGCGGTGATGGTGCGGTTCGGGCCTTCGTGCTCTCCGCCCTTTTCGACAGTGTAGCGTCCGCGTCTCATAATCTTCACGATCTTATAGGGTCCCAAATATTTGGCCTTCAGCTTCAAACTAGCTCCGTACTGCGTTCGCTTGATGGCTACTAGCTCGTCCACAGCGTATCCAATCTCAGCCTGTCGGCGTTTATTAAACGTTTTGCGATTCTCTTGCTGGATGGCGGCGATATTGTCTTTTGCTTGTTGACGCAGTTCTTTCCTTTCTGCATCCAATTCATCCAAATGCTCATCTTCGAGTAGCTCTTGCAGTGGTGGATTCTCTCGGATCCGCATTTCCACGCCAGTCAATACCTTAAAGGGTGAAATCTTGGTGCTACGAGGCGGACTATTATTGATGTACTGCTGGACGCGGTTGACGTGTGTATACCAGTTCCCTGGAGCTTCATGGCTCACCTTTGCTATCATCGGGACTATGATTCGGTGCATCCTTTCAACCTGTCCATTGCCTCGTGGAATGCCTGTAGCAATCAACAGATGCTCGATCGATTCGCTTTCACAATAATCCTTGAAGAGATGGGATGTGAAAGCAGAACCTCGGTCCGTTATCACCCGCCTAGGATTACCAAACACTGCCGCTTGCTTCTTCATGCGATCGACTACGGCATCTGCTCCTGTATCCTTTGTCGGGTATAACCAAACAAACTTGGAAAAGGCGTCTACGATAACTAGTATATAATTATAGGCTTTTTTGGTGGTCTCCATCGGCCCGACGTGATCGAGGTGGAATGTACTTAAAGGCTTATCCTCCTTATGGATAGTGTTCAGGAATCCTTCCTTTCTGCCAGCTTTAGCGTCTGTGATAATACACTCCACACAACTCTTGTTACCTTTGGATTCGCATGAGGAATGTAGAAGCGTTTGTCCAATGCATCTAGGGTTTTCTTTAATCTCATCTTCCATCTGTGATGGGACTACGATTAACTCTTTCACGGGGTCTTTGTGTAGAACGTCGTTCTTCATAAAATATTCTTCATACTCTTCTTTCTCTAAGATCTTACGAACCGCTCGTATCCAATCATCCTGCATCTGTGCCTGTTTCAGTCGGTGGCTTAACGAATCCTCTAGCATCAGGCATGAAACCCTGCTCAAGGCATCTACATGTCGCATTTTCGAACCACCTCGGTGCTCGATCTCATAGTCGAAATCTTGCAAGAACATTGCCCAACGCGAAACTCGAAGGGGAACATCCTTCTTCTTTAACGTCATGGTAAAAGCATTGCAGTCCGTCACGATCTTAAATCGCAATCCCAACAAGTATACCCTCCATTTCCTCAATGCTTCAACAACAGCCAGTACCTCCAGCTCATATGAATGCAACTTCTCTTCTGAAGGTTTCGTTTTGCGGCTCATAAATTGGATTGGATGAAACTCCTGATCCTCGGAGTCCTTCTGCAATAATACTGCACCATAGCCTGACATACTTGCGTCGGTGTGCACTTCCGTCTTCGCCTTCGGGTTGTACAGTTTTAGCACGGGAGAACTCGTAAGAGCTAACTTCAACTGCTGGAACGCCGCTAATTGTTCATCCTGCAACACGAAGTTTACATCTCTACGGAGTAGGTCGGATAATGGCTTCGCAATTACGGCGTAGTTATCGACAAACCTTCGAAAGTACGACGTCAGACCAAGAAAACGCTGCAAGGACCTTTTGTCACTCGGTACCGGATAGTTCTGAATCGCGCTGGTTTTCGCTTCGGAGGGACGTATAGTATTTTCTGCGATGATATATCCGAGAAACTCCACTTTCCTCTTTAGGAATTGACATTTACTCCATTTTATCTGTAACCCGTTCACCTCGGCAACGGCTAACACCTGTTTCAGCTTATGGATGCCTTCAACTTCATCCTTGGAGGGAATGATCAAATCATCCATATAAACCATGACTGTTCCGTTGCGTACCAGATCCTTCAAGACTGTGGCTACGAACCTCGAGAAAACTGCTGGTGAATTCGATATGCCGAAAGGCACATATAAAAACTCGAACTGCCCGCCATGTGTTACGAATGATATACATTTCCTCGAGTCTGCTTCAACCGGAACATGGAAAAAACCGTTCATAAGATCAAGTGTGGAGAAAACGTTAGCTCCCAGCAACCGTTCAATAACGTCATCTATCATGGGCATCGGGATATTGTCACGAATGATCTTTTCATTAAGACGTCGGTAGTCGCAACAGAGACGTTTGCTTCCGTCTTTCTTTGCAACGAGAACGACTGGAGATGCATAATTCGAGTTACTAGGTTGTATGATGCCTTCCTTTAGGGCCACTTTCATAAAAGCCGGTTAAGCCTAATCGGCGATTAATTTGACAGCTAACCATACAAAATACGTCAATTAAACTCTGGTTAGCGGTTACCGGCTTTTATGAAAGCGGCCCTTAACCATGCTGCTATTTGGTTATCTACTACTTGTCGATCTGCGTACGACATTCTCCTCGGTCGCTCATATACCGGAATGTCGTCTGTCAGAAGAATTTTCATTTCTACTGGTGAAACTGAATTCTTAGCCGGCTTGTAGGCGTCTATCAAATCCCGTACCTCCTCCGCTACCATCTTGCTCAAATAAGGAATTTCGATCTCTTCTTGGATGCCTGCTTCTTCCACCGCTAACAGACATAAGTCACCGAACTCTGCTTTCATCATAAGCACTCGACTTGCCTGGAGCTATTGCCTCAAGTGGTAACTCTTCGCCGCACATCTTCGTATCTTCCCGCATCTCATCGCTTGTACTGGGAACTTGAGCCAGCTCTCTCCCTCTGAGCTTCCTCACCGCATTTATAATCGCAGCATAAACTGCATCCAAATCTTCCGCTATTGAGTCGTCAGCGCGTGTCTTAGCGCAATCACCAGCCTCTGCTTTGCGCTTCGCTACACCTTCGCCTGTACAACGATCAACCTCTTCCGTGTTACCGCAATTACCAGCCACTGCCTTACGGTCGCATTCACTACTAAGCTCAGTCATCTTCTCCTTAAACATGGCTCCATCTTCTGTTATGATAAGGTCAACGTGTTTGAGGACGTCGTTTCCTATCACCAGAGAATAGCTGATATCCTGTTCTTGTACCACGTGAAAAGTAATATCGATTGAAACTCCATCAATACTCATGAGAAGCGTAAAACTACCCATCGTCATCATCGTGCTGTTGCTGTTGTCATCATATTTGCTGAATTTTTCTCCGCCTTCACTTCTTTTCCAACGTTTCCACATTCATTAGCTCGGTGGCCCTCCTTGCCACATTTAAAACAGTTTAGCCGCTTTTTCGGACAGTTCCTGGCGATGTGAGACTGTTCGCCACAACTATAACATCCCTTCTTTGGAACAGTTGAATTATGTAAGTCTCTGTTTGAGGACGTAGGCTTTACATAATTCTCGTTTGTATACTGTAGTTTGCTTGACCGGATCCTTTCATAGACTTTTATTTGTTCTTTCAACTCACTGATGGTTTTCGCTTGGAAAAGGTTGCTTTTATTTGATCGGGAATCCTGTATGCCGTCGATAAAGTACTCGATCAGACTTGTGTCATCTAAGCATATCGGCTTGCCAATTTCCATAAGTACATATAAATATTTCCGAAGGTCTTCACCAGGCTGGTTCCGGCGGTTCCGCAAAGCACGATGTACTTCTATGGATGATAGGGTGGCTCCAAACTCTCGACGCAAAGATAACTTTAGTGAGTTCCAATCGCTTATTCCAGTTTGGCTACGAATAAAAATATTGGCGGCACCCTTCAACAGTTGCTTGCCATAAATAAACTTCTGCAACCCGTTCCACTTGACAGCTTCTGCGTTGTTTTCAAAATCCTGGAGCCATTGTTGAAAACTTGGTTGACCTGATCCGCTGAACGATGCCATTGAGTCTTCAATATCGCGCAGAGTAAACATCGACCTTTCTACTGGTGCCTGGCGCACACTTATTTGACTTACTACGTCATCATCCGACTCTGGACCATCGCTCACATTCAGGCCGAAGTGTTCTAAAAGTCTGTCTTGTAGTGTGGCTTTCCGTCCATTAGTCGATAAACCTAATTCAGCGAGCTTCGCTTTCAAATTGTCAACAGTCAACGTTAGTATTTCGTCACGGTCCATGTCTTACAATTTTATTAGTTTATTAAAATTTATATATATATACGTGTTAAAATAAATTTAAATCATTCAGAATGTAAAAATTTATAATATTTTGAATGATATTTGGACCGCTTGACCTTAAAATTTATGAACAATGATGTGCACTCTAATGTACCGCAATACTATTAAAATAATTTTACTGCAATATGTATTTAAGGTTTTCTAATGCTTATTTTCTGCACGCTAGTGTGCTACAGCCATTTCATTAGTTCTAGCAATTCCAAAATAAAGATATATATGTACATACGAGCGCATAAGCAGAGCAGTACCGTTTTTTAAATATTCAAATAGGTATGTATGAAATTTAAAGCAAACATACAAAATTACATATATAAATACATATATAAGTACATATCTACATACAGTAAATCGCTGCCTTCAAACCGATGTGTGTTTATGCATACTCTGCTGATGTTTGTTTGTGTGATGTTTCTTCTTCAATTGCTCCTTGTGTATGTTGGCATCTCTGCCCGCTGCTGCGTACTTCCGCTACTGCGATTTATGTAGTTGCATTTAGATATACATATGTATGTTATATATTCCGGTTTATTTTACCGTTTTTAACACGCCACGGATTTGCCGTTAGGACTTGTACAGTTTATGAATTTATTTAAAGTTTTATTTTGTGTTATGAACTGGGTAATTCGCGAACATGTATGTACATATGTACGTAAGGGTGTGATTACAAAATGATTGTTAAATTGCGCTTGATAAATATGCGCTTCAAAGCAAAATTCTGTTACGCTTAGCCACGCTCAATTTGTGCATTGATTTTCGTATATTTTACGCACACAGTTATTGCGAATTCAATCACTTGTGGATTCTTTCCACTTTTGACACCACTTTGTGGGATCCGTAATAAATGAAACACACTATTACGTCTATATTGTAACATTTATTGACAAGGTAAAAGTTCACAAGGTACACTGCGCACTTAAATACAAGTTTTAAAAATACTAAGCGGTACACGACTTCGCTTGGTGGCGGTTTACAAATTTATGTTCAATCGTCCTTCGTCAGTCTAGTCGAAGTATGCTGTGGTGTATTCAGTGCGATCTACTAGTTGATGGTCAGGGTTGTATTAGTGATTTGTATTAGTCCTAGTTCATATCATTAAGTTAGTCGCGTATGTCAATCCCACATGTATAAGGGAAACTTTTATTGAATTATTTAAGATATGTAGAGAAAAGCTTTCATAATTATTTCCTTCACAAACGCTTACTGTTTTTTTATTATTATTATTATTAAGATATGTAGAGAAAAGCTTTCATAATTATTTTCTTCACAAACGCTTACTGCTTTTTTTATTTGCTTCCATGGCATACTTGGCATTGTAGTTGGGAAGTTTTGGACAGGCAAGAATACATACATATTTGATAGATTTTTGTTGTGACCACATAAGCAAATGGAAGTGTTAGTGCGGGAATGTGAGGACAGGTGTTTGACTTACGCATGCATATATTTTGGTTATTTAAAGGAACTAGGATCGTCCGTGGTCGAAATTCGACCAACTTAAGTATATATATCTAAAATGAAGATGTATGTAAATTGAATGAGTTTTAAAATCTTCGAGCTTACAGGATTGTCCATATGCGGTAGCGTGTAAGTAGAAGGAATGAGGGCAAACAATTTGAGCAAGTGTTTCACACACCGAGTGGAAGAAAATAAATGCGCAGAAACAGGGCCGTGGGCAGGAATTAGCCTTGGGGGGTTTTATTTTAGATTTGCATTCGCATACATTTTTAACTAGGATAAACATATTTGCTGAAACAGATACCTAGACCCATACATAATAAATTTAAATGTTCTTTAACTTTTCTGCAACTGCATACTCTGGTGCCTAAAACTATACCCCAGAAAATTTTTTTGGTTGTACACATTTTTCTGGATTTGTTAGAGAATTGGTGATATGATGGCATATCCCTGCTAACCAAAAGTGAAAAAAAAGACTCCTTTCGGAGCCATAAAACGCTCATTTCTCAGAGCTTTACTCTCCAAAATGAGCTTCTTTCGGAGCCCAAATGGAGGGAAAAAGAGTCCGATTTCGATGAATTTGAAGCGTTTTATGACTCTTTTTGATGAAATGAACTGAGGAGCGTTTTATTGGTGATTTTCTGAACGTTTTTCGGAGCCTTTTATTCCTCCAATCTGAGGGTTTTTGGAGCCTTTTCAGACTCCTTTCGGAGCCCTTTAATTCGTGCTTTTCTTTTATTCCTCCATTCAGAGGGTTTTTGGAGCCTTTTTGGACTCTTTTCGGAGCCTTTTATTGGTGTTTTTCTGAAACTTATTTGGGGTCGTTTTTTATTTCTTTTGGGTCATACATAGTAAAAAATAAGGTTTATGAAGTTTTATTGACAGAATTCGGAAAATATGAAATGTCCTATGTTTATTTTCTACAGACTATTGATAAACGTCCATGAAAAATTCGATCTTTATCTTCTGTTAGGTAAAATAAAAAAAAACCTCAGAAAATGTTTGAAAACATTCAAATAATTGAACGTTGTCGCTCATCTGCTCTCCAACTTTCATTTTCTCACAATTCTCTTTACGCCTACAACAAAAAGGGTTAGAAAACAATCGAAAAGGCTCCAATTACGGACTCTTTTTGGATGCTTTTTTGGGAGCGCTACGACTTTGGAAAGCTGGGATTATTCGCACTTTTATGAACACATAGCTATAATTAAAGTCCGTTTAACATTGCAATTCTTCGAGGTAGGGAACAGATTTTGTCAATACTCATGAAAAAAGTAGAAGTCAGCTGGTCACTTGACACAACCTTAGCATCATTTGGCCATGACATTAATTGCACTGGTACAAACTAGGGACGCCATTAGTCATAATTCTGATTCATCAAAACTTAATTAATCAGGTCCTGAATAGCACTGTATACAGTACTTGTTAATTGAAACTGCTCACTGTTTTCATCAGTAAAGTTTTTTAAAATGCCCATACGCTACACAACTTTGTAATTTCGAAAAGCTCCAAGTTGAACTCAAAGTGCCGGACTTATGTATTGGCCAACCTTATTCTTTACAACTTTCACCAATTTCTTCTACCGTAAAATTATTTTAACTAATTTTGTCAAAAATTATGATTCAAGATTCAACACAAGATTCAAAAATGTATTTTGAAAATTTTTGCAACTTAGATTTGGCCATGGGAGAGAGAATGACGATTTCTCAATTTTTCTGTAACGTTTATAGTCGCATGGCTTCCCCTCATAAGTATATGTATGTATGTAAAATTAATGAGTTTTAAAATCTTTGAGATTACAAGATTGCCTGTATGCGTGAGCGTGTAAGTTAAAGCCATGAGTAGTGAAGCTGGTTTTCTTAGGCTTCAAATGATGTTATACAGGGCTTAGCACAATTTTTTTTTCACACAAATAAAATCAAGTGGCAGCTACTGGTTTCTGCATATGAATGAGAGCAGGTTTTCGTAGTTTTTAAAAAGTGCGAAATTTTGCGAGGTGGTGTTGCCACTCAAAGTTTTCACACATTAGGATGGAGCAGTAAATATATATAAAATATACTTTTCCAATATTTTATTCCAGTAGACTACTACTTTTTTAGTCTCTTTTAGATGGAATAAACTGGTCACATTTGTTCGAGCATGTCCTATGAAGACACTAATTGTACGATTTATATTGGAACGATTTTCCGTCATCCCTTGTCAATTTTTGTTTGTTCACAAACCGGTTTCGGCGATCCGCCATCTTCAGTGTAAGTTTTCGTTCGTTCCAATATAAATCTAGCATTCACCCTGTCGGAAAAACAGAAAATAAAAATAACTCACACTAATTGTACCCTTTTTATACCAAAATGGGTATAAATGTTTACTACTTGCAGGACACCTGACTTCGATTCTCGGGATTCTCGGTGAAGAGAAAAATTAAAATTGTTTGTTTTTTAATTCTTTTAAAGCAAGGCAAATTATTTTAAATGACGCCGGCAACTACTTATACTTTCTTTGCTCTAAATGAGACAATTGGTAATATTTTTCTGGCAAATCTTCAACGGTATGAAAAATATATGTATATGAAAATTTTTTTCATTTAACCCCCTAAAAATTTCATAATTAAATTAAGCTTTTAAAAAATCGAGAAAAATTACAATATAAAATAATGAAAGTAAAAATGTGTTTTTCGTAAAAAAGTAAAGTTACCGGCCGATTCTGTGTTATTGATAAATTTGTCAATCTTGATAAATAATAAAGAAGAAATATATTTATAAAGTGTTTTTGAATTTATGGATGTTGTGCTATTGGAGATTACGAAATAGCTGGAGCGTTTTTCAAGAAAATAATCAGAACGATAAATAAATGGGTGACCAAGATGTTCTGGCTGCTTGTTAAATGTCAAGTCCTGCTATCCCTACACTCAACCAAAATTTTCTTAAAAATTCTCCAAAAACTGTTTTCATAGATAATGAATAAATTTCCACTTTGCACTGTTCGCACAGATGCACTTCGATAAATGGTTGAGGGGCTACTTACGCGGTTTTGCACAGTAGCACCCTTGTTCGAAATAAACTATAACACCGGCACTTTAGTTCTAATTGTAACTTAACGTAAGTATTTCTTTATTCTTTAATAATTCACTATAAAATTATGTATATATAATATAGTAACTTTTATCAATTTTAACAGCCGATTTTTAACTTTGTAAGTTTCAATCTCAATTTTATTAATTATAATTATAGGATTTTAACAGTTGCGATGTAAGGGTTTTAACTTGTAATAACAAAAATAGCCGGTGCAATGCTCGCGCGCTCAACATAGACTGGTTCTAGCGGCCGCTGATGACCGCCCGCTAAGCTATGCAGTGAATATGCACATATATACATAAAGGTAAGTACCTAAAGAAGCGATAGTTTTCCAATGAGTTATTTTAAGTTTTACATTAGGGTGGTTTGAATTTTAAGGTAAGTATAGTGTATATAAAAAGGTAAATATGGATACAAATGGTAAGTATAGGTGCATATGTATAAGTTAAATTATATTGGGTTCGAACGGTTAAAAAAATATATTTTTCGGAGCTTAAGCTCTTTATTTCTATCTCTTCAACTTAGAACTAACTTAACAAAATTATTTTGCTTAGCTCTAAACCTAAATGTCCTAATCCGCTAAGCTGCCAAAACTGCTGATGACGCGCTTCCCACGATTGGTGTTGTTGATGGTTAGCGTATTTGCCGTTTGCAGGTGTTCATGCAATCGGGATCATGTTGCCGACAGAATGGTGGGAAAAATATTTCCTATGTGTCGATATGTTGTCAACATCATGTGCTGGTACGGATATTGTGCTAACAACTCCCCCCCCCCCCCCTAAAATTCAAACGTCCGCGTTTGAGGTGTCGGTTTTTTGAAAAATCTGATTAAGTCCCTCTATTGCGGCTTCTGTCAATTCGATAGGCTTTTGTTGTTTGATCTCTTTTTTTAGTAGCATTGTTTTTGCTATGAACAAAATAATAGCTATTATTGTTATTGTAGTAAAACTTATATTGATAGCATGTTTTAATTGGCTTGCCGATTCTGCGTGATTTATCTGTTTAGTGTTGTTAACATTCAGTTGCTTTAACATCTCTAATGAAAGTGTCTCTTCTCTTCTATCTGATATTGAAAATGGCTGAAGTATAGCGGGTAGGGGTTTGTCTGATGACATTTCTTGATTTGAAAATTTATTTCCATTGATTTTAATTCTGGCGTTGTTATAATGAATTATGAAGGTACCATTAAGGACTGTAAGTTCTTCATTTATTTCTATTTCTCCTCTAAAATCGTTTAGGAATAATATGTCTGGTGATACTGCTTCGAATTCCGGGATGTGATGGCTGTTGGTCACTGTGCAGTTTGGCGGGCGGCTTTTTAGAAGGTTACTTATACAGTACTCGCTACTCAAATCTACTAAATTACTTTTTTAACATATTTGTAATGCGTTATAATGTTTGCAATTGATCTTAATACCGAAAGTACGATTTTGACAACTGAGGATGGAACTAAATTTTATCTTATTGATTTTGTTGTTCTTTTTTACTGGTCTAATCTCAACTGTTTTACAAATTTGGTCATTCACAGTAGGTAGGCTCATGATATAGAGTATTGTTTTTCCATTTGTTGCTATTTTAACCTCTGCAAATTCTAAAGATTCATCCAGATTAACATTATCTCTGTCAAAAATTTGTTTCACAATACTTATTTCTTCATTTGATATTATGTATGAATTAATTATATTGGCTTTTGCCCAATGAATTGCGTATACAATATTCACGATTTCTTCTTTCAAAATTTCCAACTTATACTTTAGCTTTAAAAACAACTCTATTTCCTCATTTCTATTATCTTGTAACTCTTTTATAATGAGATTCGTTATATTTGTAATATCATAAATTTTTCCTATTGTAAGTCTGTTTATGAGGATCTGGTTGTTGTTATTCTCAAGGACATTGTTTAATTTGTTTAAAACTATTTCGTGGTCTTCATGGTCCGGATTTCCGGCGATCCATTTCCACGCGCTACCCAAAAAATTTAATGATCTTTTATGTTCCTTGTGTGTTTTTAAATTGCTTATATGGCTTTTTATCTGAGATATAAGTTGAGCTATGAAAGGATATTTGGGGTTTTTGGATAGGCTTTCCGACTTTGCTTTTGCTTCAATGTGTTCGAGGATCTCGGCGTACTTTTCGATGTCGATTTCGTGTATTGTTCGGAATGTTCCTGTCTGTAATTTTACAAGTCCTTTTTCTATGGTAATTAACTGCGAGTTCGAGTAGTCTAGTATCTGTACTTCGGCGAGGCATGCCTTTATTAGGAGTATTCTGAAACGAAATGTTCCTGATCGTTAGTTTCGTATCCTGCTTTTGTGTATAACTTGTCCTCTTTCGGTAACTACTGTGCTATTGTGGGTCTCCTTAACTATTTCCTTAGTATATGGCTTACTTAATTTAGTCCCTAACCTTCTGTTTTTCTTGACGTAGATTATTTGTCCTGGTAGGTATGACTTTAAGTTATGCTTTTTTTTATTATGATCTTCCAAGTCCTTTCTCTGTTTACGTGCCAATTTTTCTAAGTTGCTCTGCCTACTTCTTTCTATGTCTCCTGGGGTAAACGTGACATTTCTGCCAAAAAATAGGTCTACTGGCTTTTTTTTCGTCACCGAATGGATAGTATGATTGTATTCTGACACTGCTCTTTCTAGGAGCTCCTCGAAATTTCTGTGTCCTCCATTCTGTTTGAGACAACGCATTATTTCAACCAGTGTAGAGTGGAATCTTTCCACTTGGCCGTTTGCCTGGCTTGTGTAGGGTGGCGTTGTGAAAACTTCTATTCCCAGTTCGTCCGTCATCATAAATTTAATTGAGGGAGAATTTAATGAGGGTTCGTTGTCGATTACAATTAATTTTGGTACTCCAAAATAAAATATCAGGTCTCTTAAAGGACCTCTAACATCTACTGTTGCCCTGCTTGGAAGCTTCCTTGTTTGTGCGTATTTAGTAAATTTGTCCAGGGCAGTCATAATTACTTTTCCTTCCGTTAAGAATATGTCTATATGTACTGTATGTCCGGGGTATGTGGGTAATGGCGTCTCGCCAATTTTGGGTAGGTTAGGATGGCGTTCGTATTTGTTCTCTTTGCAGACAGTGCAGTTGGTTATAATTATTTTTATTTTACTAAGCATTCCGGGAAAGTAGCTTTTTGCTAGGATTTGCATTTTGTTCTCAATAGGTGTCCAGAATGGTGTTTTCCTGGTCTTGTTCGTTAGTGATGTCGTCTACTAATTTTTGGGTGTAGCGTATCTTGTAATTACTGAAGTGGAGAGGGTAAATATTCTGAATCATACCCATTATCCTTTCATCTGTCTTAATTCCGTTTATAACGGACGGGTTAAGGTGTCGTTTGAGGTAGGTAGTGAGAATTTGTTCGTCGTATTGTGGCTCTATGATTATATGACGATGGACAGTTGGAAACACTATCTTAAACTGATATGAAGATGTTTCGTCCTCCCTGAAAAATATCTGATTTTTAAAAACGTTTATTGGAACTTCAGTGCACGGTATGAGGTTATGTCCTGAACTCTCGTCACTGTGGGTTGTCGGGGTAAGAGAATTTATTTGGGGAGGCATTCTTGATAAGGCGTCTGCGACTACATTTGATCTTCCCGGTTTATATATCAATTCATGGTTATACTCTTCTAGTATTGCTTTCCACCGTTTCATTTTGCTGTTTGCGTTTTTATGGCTAAGGGCATATGTTAGGGGTTGGTGGTCGGTGATTATCCTCACCTTCTTAGATCCGTACAGATAGCTTCTTAGCGTGCTTAGGGACCAGATTATAGAAAGCATTTCTTTCTCGTTGGTCGCGTAGTTTTCTTCCGTTTTGTTAAGTGTCCGTGAAATAAAGGTTATGGGGCGATTACCCTGTGACAGAACTGCTCCTATAGCGAAGTCGGAAGCATCTGTGGTAAGTTCAAATTCCTCTTGAAATTTGGGTGGACTAGGACTATATCTCTTGAAATTAACGTGCTTTTAATTTTGTTAAACGACTCTATCGCTTCTTCATTCAATTGAACGTCTATTTTTCTGGAGTTTCGTTTTGAGACGTTGCCGGCATCTCCTCTGAGGAGTGCTGTTAGGGGCTTAGCGATTTTCGCATAATCTCTAATAAACCTTCTATGGTAACCTGACATGCCCAAGAAAGATCTCAGCTCCTTCAGATTTCGGGGAACTGGGAAATTCGCAACAGCTTCCACCTTTTTAGGGTTGGTTTTAATTCCTTCTGAACTGACGACGTACCCCAAGAATTCCACCTCTTGCTTGGCAAATTCGCATTTGTTTAATTGCACTTTCATATTAGCGCTTTCTAAGGTTTTGAAAACCAGTTCCAGATTTTCTAAGTGTTCTTCTTCGTTTTTTCCAAAAATTATTATTTCGCGATGTAAACGTAACATCGAACTCCTATGTGCTGCCTAAGGATATCGTCTAAAGCTCTTTGGAAAGTTGCCGGGGCATTCTTCAGCCCGAACGGCAGTCGAATTACTGTTATTAACGGAGAATACGGTTTTTTCTATGTCTGATTCGAGTAGTGGTATTTGGTGAAACCCACTTTTTAAATCTATTACAGTAAATAGTCTATTGTTTCCGAGGTTCGATAGGACTTCATTTATTTCGGGAATGGGGTATTTGTCTGGGATGGTCACTGAGTTAAGTTTGCTATAATCGATAGCCATGCGATATTTTTGTTCGCCGGATGCATCCGGTTTTTTGTTAACAATCCACACAGGTGAGTTGTATGGGGATTAAGATTTTCTGATTATTCCATTTTCGAGAAGCTCTTCTATTTGCCGTTCGATTTCTTCTTTAAGTGCCATTGGGTAAGGGTAGGGCTTGGAGTAGACAGGCGTGTCGCTAGTTGTGCGTATCTCTCCCTTTACTAGGGTAGTGAAGGTCAGTTTTTCGTCTGGGTCGGAAAATAAATTGGGGCACCTCGTAATGATGTTCTTTATCTTAAGTTGTTGTTTCGCAGACAGGTGTGGAGTATTTATATTGACGGTGTTAACTTGCTGAGATACTCGCTGCTTTAGGGGGATGACGACTCCCGGAAATATGGTCATCGTGCTTTTCTCAGTGTCTATTATGGCCTTAAGCTTTCTCAGAGTGTCGTTACCGATGATTCCGTGGAATGAGTTCAGGGGTGGTAGGATAAAGAATTTAATTTTTTCCACGGTCGGTCCAAAGACGTCTATGAATGTGTGGTGGGTTATCTCAATAGCGCCTGCTACTGATTCCACCTTGAATGGTTCGTTTGGTAATGGGTTTCTTATCCTAGTCGATTGTACGTAATTTTTGTTGGATCCTGTGTATATCAGGAAATCCACTGTGTCCCCTCGTTTTGTCTTGAATTCGTAATAAGGGAGCGAGGACGGCGTTAATCTAAAAAATTAATCAGGTCCGTTTGGTTTTGTTCTTCGGAAGTGTAGTTGGTTTGTCCCCCTGTAGTCCCATCTACGTGTTGGGCTGTTCCGTAATAGTCGTCTTGGGGATAAGTATTGTAGATCTGGTTCGGGTCCGTATCTCCCTGGTAGTCATTTGTGCCTAGTGGCCCTGCGTTTGCGTGAAAGTTACGCTGCATTTTGTTAGGAGGGCGGGTATGTTGTGAGGAGAGTGGGCGTTTCTGGTGCTGGGGTTGGGCCCTATAATTGGTGTTAGGTCTATTCTGATAGTTAACCTGCCTAGAGTGCAGGGAGGGGTCTACCTCCATTGGGCCTGGTGGCTTTGGTGGTAGGTTGGGCCGGTTGTTGAAGCCCGCATTATATTGTTGTTGGGGACGCACCCCAAAGCTCGTATTTTGTTGGAAGTTTGGGCGATTTCCAAAATTACCTTGATTTGATTGCCCTCGGGGGTTCGTATTGGGTGGTCGACAGTTATTATAATTATTATAGTTTCCGTTTCTTGCATTATTATTGCCATACCTCGTTGGGGGTACCGAGTAAGCTAGTTCGGGGTAAAAGGGTCTGTTATTATTCATGTTGGTTATTTTATTGTAAAAGGGTTTATTACTGTTTGTGTTATATCGGGGAGGTCGTATAGGTGGTTGATTTAGTGATCTATTCACAGTGTGCGCATGATTCATGCGAAAAGACACATTGTCTAGTTTTTGGCAGAGGTTGAGGGCCTGTGGCAATGTAGTGGGCTCGCGATTGCTGAGGAGACGAGGTAAGTCGCCATTAAGCCCGCGTACGAAGGTATCGAGAGCTTTTTCACGATATGAATCTGTCATCGTTCTAATGGCTTCCTCGCCAAGGTCGAGACATGCGATCTTGTATAAAATTAGCGACAGGTGTTGGTAGACCTTCTGGTAGAAGGTAGAAATATCGTCCTGCCGTTGGGCCAACGTCGCCATCTGGTACTCAAGGATACCGATGTCTCCCTTGTCGCTGTAGTGCATCATTAGGCACTTGCGTATTTGGTTCCACTCAAGTGGGGTACTATATGACTCAAGAGCAGTGTCGGCATTGCCGACTATTTTGTGTCTTATGGTATGAAGGATTGAAAAGTATTTTGGCGTATCCTTTAGGGCTTCGTATGCCTTAAGGATCTGTCCACGCTTTTGCGCCATGAACTGAAATCTCCGGGTTTACCGGAAAATTCTCGTATTCATTTTACCATATCTGGTATTCTGTCGAGCTCATTCATGTTGGCTCTATTTAACGAAATGTTATACTCCATTTCCCTTACATCCCTGACGTTTGGTGCGTTCATTCGCGTAAGCACCTCTCGGACCACGGACTCTAAGGTTGTGGGGCCAATGGTAGGGCTAGGAGCAGGGGGATTTGAATTTTCTGGGGGATCGGGTTCACCTGCGTAATCGAGTCGCATCTGGTTTATCCGCTCCACCAATTCTTCTGCAGAAGTGGTTGCCATCTCTTCTCTGTTAATGTATAAATTGGAAATTACTTACTCTTGTTCTGTTACTTAGATCACGAAAACCTCTCTTCTTTTTTTATTTTTATTTTTACGGGTATGTTCTCACTATTTCTTTTGACTTTTCACGATTTTAACCTTTCACGATTTTCCTTTTGTTTCAACAAATATTTCACAATCTTCCTTTAAAATTTCCTTCTTTTCTTTTTGATTTATTTTTAACAATCTTCTTTTCAACCTAGATTTTTCCTTTCTCAATTTTCTTTTCACAATTTCTTCTCTTAATCTTTCATGCTTTTTATTTTATTAATTATTCAAAAAATTTTTTCACAATCTTCCTTTAAATTTTCCTTCTTTTCTTTTTGATTTATTTTTAGCAATCTTCTTTTCAACCTAAATTTTTCCTTTCTCTATTTTCTTTTCACAATTTCCTCTCTTAATCTATCATGCTTTTTATTTTCTTAATTATTCAAAATTTTTTCTTTCCCGGCTTTTTCACAATTTTCCTCTAATTGAATTTTTCATTATTTTTACAATTTTTTTCTTTTCCTTAAACTTCCACAATTTTTCTTTCTGTAATAACTCTTTTCATTCGTTTTGTAATTTCCTTGATATATCTGCTTTTAAAAACACTTCACAGTAATTCACAATATCCTTTACTTTCTCAAAAATTCCTTACGTACTAATCCTTACATTAAAAACCAGCGTGGCATCTTCCTCGGAGGGGATTTCGAACGTTTGGGTTTCTCAGTTTTCTTTCGTACTCCGGTCCCTTGTCGTCACTGTTGTCCTTCCTTGATGTCTTTGCGAAGCAGCTTTGTTATTTTTACACGATAACACTTGGCCGTATTTTTTGTTTTTCGGCACTTTAATTATGTTAACGGTATAACGCGTGGCCGTACTTGTTGATTTTCGGGCACTTTACTACATTCGCGCGCTGGTCCCTGCTCGGGCGCCAGTTAAATTATATTGGGCTCGAACGGTTAAAAAAATATATTTTTTCGGAGCTTATGCTCTTTATTTCTATCTCTTCAACTTAGAACTAACTTAACAAAATTATTTTGCTTAGCTCTAAACCTAAATCTCCTAATCCGCTAAGCTGCCAAAACTGATGGTTAGCGTATTTGCCGTCTGCAGGTGTTCATGCAATCGGGATCATGTTGCCGACAGAATGGTGGGAAAAATATTTCCTATGTGTCGATATGTTGTCAACATCATGTGCTGGTACGGATATTGTGCTAACATATATATATACAGGGTAAGTATGAAATTCAAATGGTGAGTATCGATATATACATATATAAAGGGTGAGTATAAAATTCAAGTGGTAAGTATAGATATATGTATATATAAAAGGTAAGTATAAAATTCACATTCAAGAGTACAATTATGCAGCAAGTATTTATTTTAGCAGGTAAGCATGTCTCAATCGAATTCTATGAGGTTATCTTTCATGTCTTCAACATGGCGGCCTGCCTGCGGAGTTGTTGCGTACAATAGCTCTTGTAGCTTTTCTAGTGTAATCTTTGCTTGGTTGACCAATTTCCTTAAATGGCGTTGGTTGCCGCTGCGGCTCTGCAAACGCGCCATAGGTCGTTCGATCGTACGGGGTCTAGCTCTTCCCCGCTGCTCGTCACGCCGGTGGCGCACGCTTGGTGGAGGCGTCGGACGTCGGTTGCGGGTCGGTGGGGCAACGATTGGACGGTGCATGAGCGTGTGGTGAGCTCTGCCACAATGACGACAGCTGCCCGTGGAGTTGCACGCACCGGTAGTGTGGGATGTGGCCAGGCAATTGATGCACTAGCGATGCACGCGGGCCGGTTCGTATCGCTCTGCCGGTGTCATAGCCAGAAACGCATGGCAATGGCGCAACGAGTGTTGGCGGCAGCATAAGCGACATTTTCCCAGTTCCATGGTAAGATCTGCAGAGAAAATGTTAAGAACGTTATAAGTATTTTTATTATATTAGAAATTATATTAAAGGGGGGGGGGGGGGGCGGTCGGGTCAGCGAATCATATTTCAGGCGAGTGAGGAGGGTGGCAATAAACAAATTTTTGTAATGTTTCGCGAGATTGTTCCGTTTTGAGTGCGGATGTCTACGACTCGAACACTTTCATCGGCTCCTGCGTGGAGCTTGGAGATGCGTCCGAGACGCCATTCATTGGGTGGCATCAGGTCATCTTTAACGACGACTAAATCACCTTCTTTGAGGTTTGTTTGAGGCGTTTTCCATTTGTATCGTTCCCGGGGTTAACGCGAGCAGGTCTGTCGGGTCCTCGGACATGGGGGCGATGGGTCTGGAGTTAAGCACTGCTTCGATCCGAACGATAAGGGTGGCGAATTCTTCAAATGTGAACTTATGGTTGCCGGCGACTTTAGTTAAATGAGTTTTAAAACTTTTCACTGCCGCTTCCCATAAACCTCCCATATGTGGAGCGTATGGCGGGATGAACTGCCAAGAGAGGCCTTGGGGAGCGTACCTTTCCGCAATGTCTTGACCAACTTCTTGGAGAAAAACGGAAATTTCCTTTTGCATGGCTCTTTGAGCGCCGATAAACTTTTTTCCGTTATCCGACATGATTTTATATGGGATTCCACGGCGGCCGGCAAACCGGGCAAAAGCGGCTCTAAATGACTCCGTGGTCAAGTTTGAGCAAACTTCGAGGTCGACAGCTTTAGTTGAGAAGCAGACATAGGCTTTGGAGTACGAGGCTCGTCGTAGAGTAGAGGTTTTGACGAGGAAGGGGCCAGCAAAATCGACTCCTGTTGTATGAAACGGTAGACTATACGTCGATCTCTCGGCTGGCAGCGCGGCCATTATCTGGGAATTCATCTTTTGTTTGTGGATCGTACAGGTCTTGCAGTGGAAAATACAAGACTTAATTTTTTGTTTTAGCCGGGGAACATAATATTCTTGTTGCACCATCCTGATCATAAGCTGCTTTTCAGCATGGAGTAGAAGGGAGTGTATAGGAAAAGCGAGCAGAATCTTGAGGTTTCGGGAATTATGATCGGATGGCGTTCGTTGTAGCTGAAGCGACCATTAACGCGTAGTATTCCTTTCTTATCTAGCATCGGGTTGAGTGGTAATAGCGAGCTTTTCTTGCTAATTGGCTTCGAGGCTTTCAGTAGTGAGATGGTTTCGCCGTAATATATTTGTTGGGTTCCGATTATAATCCGTTCTTTCGCATATGTAATCTCGTTTTGAGATAGAGAACGAGTTTCGGCAATCGGTTGTTTTTTCGCTTTGTGGATGAAGCGATACACATACGCGATGACGCGAAGAGCCCTGGAAAACGAGGAGAAGTGCGTCAATGGGTCCGGGGTGTCCACAGTGTGCAATACTTTGATGCGCTTTTGCTTTGGTGGACTGTGGTTTTGAGGCATCGTCTTGGGCCATACGGTGGGAATTTTAGATAGCCACTCGGGGCCTTTCCACCACAGTGAGGATTCAGCTAATTCTTGGGGTTTACATCCACGAGTTCCAAGATCTGCCGGATTATCGCCACTTGCTACGTGACGCCAGGTAGCACTACTGACCCTTTGGAGAATTTCTGCAGTGCGGTTCGCTACATAGGTCTTCCAGGTGTGGGGTGGTTTTTCTAGCCATGCTAGGACTATGGAGAAGTCTGACCAAAGAATTAGTTCATTTGAGGATAGATGGAGGTGAGAGCAAATCTGTTTGACTAATTTGGAGAGTAGTACTGCTCCACAAAGTTCTAATCGGGGAAGGCTTACGGTCTTTAAGGGGGCTACCTTGCTTTTTGCAGCTAATAGGTGAATGGTAAAATCGTTTTCACCATTCTGCATACGTAAATACACGCAGGCGCAGAATGCCTTTTCTGAGGCGTCGGAGAATCCGTGAATTTGATAGGGTTTGTCGGGAGAGAATCCGATCCATCGAGGGATTTGTATCGAGGTTATCGCGGAAAGACCTTCGCAAAAGGTATTCCATTTGTGGAAGGCGAGTGGCTTGACATGTTAGTCCCAATCCGTTCCTTCCATCCAGAACTGTTGGAGGAGAATTTTCGCAGAGATCATTATTGGCGCTAGCCATCCTGCCGGGTCGAACAGTTTCGCAATGGCTGATAGTATTTGGCGCTTAGTGTTTGATTTGGTGGCAGGGAGAGGGTCATATGAGTATGAGAAAGAGTCGTTGAGAGCATTCCATTTCATTCCAAGTGTCTTTGTCGAGCTTGTATCATGGAACTTAAGAAAGTCTGCGTCAAGGAGGTTAGACTTTGGAATGGACTTCAGGATGTCTGGGTGATTGGCTTGTATTTTCTTCAGAGGGAAGCCTGCCGAGTTTAAAACTTCGATAACTTCATTTCTCGAGGTGAGTGTGGACTGTATATCATGTCCGCCAGAGAGGATGTCGTCTACATAAGTCTCATGCAGAAGAACATTGTTGGCGATTGGGAATTTGTCTTTGGTGTCTGCTGCTAGCTGATGGAGGGTGCGAATTGCTAGGTATGGGGCACAATTAACACCAAAGGTAACTGTTTTCAGTTTAAAATCCTCGAGGGGTGAGGTTGGAGATCTGCGAAAGACAATTCTCTGATAGTCTTGATCTTCTGGGTGGATGAGTATTTGACGTACATCTTTTCGATGTCGCCGTTAAAAACGAACTTATAGAGGCGCCATTTTAGTATAATGAGCATTAAGTCGTTTTGTAGAGTTGGGCCCGTGTGAAGTACGTCATTCAATGAACTACCTGAGTGTGAGAGTTTAGAGGCATTGAAAACTACTCGTACCTTGGTTGTTTTGCTGTCTGGTTTTATAACAGCGTGATGGGGTAAATAGAGGGAGTAATATCTACCTTCTTTAATGATTTATAGTTGTGATTCTTCCAGCACTTAGTTAAATATATAGTTAAATATTCTTCCAGCACTTCAGAATATTTTTCTTTTAATTCGGGTTTTTTCTCCAGCATTCTTTCAATGCTTATATTCTGCTGCTGAGCAGCGGGGCGTGAGTGGCCGAGGGCAATATTTTTTGGAAAGCTTTGTTTAGAAGGGAGCTTTACCATGTACCGGCCATATTCTCTTCTGAGGGTGGTTTCTTTGAAGAGTTGTTCACAGAACGTTTCTTCATCTGTCAGGGGTGTGGAGGAATGAACTTCTTCCTGCTCCCAGAAACTTTTTAGGAGTTCATTTAGGGTGTCATTGGGGTTTTCAACTATATGAGTGGAGAACGATGAAATTTGTTCAGTGACCGGTCCACTTAATATCCATCCGAATATGGTATTTTGAGCTATGAGGCTTCCAGCGACGTTGGTGTCGAGACCTTGACGGAGGATTTGTGGAAGTATGTCACTACCATATCTATTCTACCTGGCGCGTAGAATTTGGGGTCCGCTAGTGTAAGAGACGAGAACTTTTGGATATCGTCGATTTCTACTTTATATGACGGCAGGAAGTGGGTTAATTGTGGCAGAACTATCGCTTGAGTCACGATTTGGGTCTTTAATTCCAAGGAGCATACTGTCAGTGAGCAGATATTATTTGAATTTTGGACTACTCGTCCACCCATACCTAATATTTGGTAACTTATTTTCTGGGTAAACCGAGTAATTTTTGAATTTTAGAGGATACGAAAGATTTTTGAGACCCCTTGTCTACCAACGCCCGGATTTTGAAGGTTTCTCCTCTATGGAGAACCGGAACTATCGCTGTGGGCAACAATGTTCTTTCTTTATTGGCCGAGAAGTGCGAAAGAACTGTGGTTTGATTCGAGGAACAGGCTTCGGTCCGCGATTCTTGCGACTGCATTGCCTGTTTTGAGGTAGAAGGTTTTTCTTGGTCATTGTTTACTTGAGGAGTGACCTTAGTATAATTCCTTCGCTGAGGATGGCGGGAAGTGTTGGAGTTAGATGGCTGATGGTTTTGGTAATGAAGCAGGGAGTGGTGCCGCGTTTGGCAATATACGCACTTGAAGTTGCTGGCACATTCAGACTCTAGATGGGAAAAGGCCAAACAATTTTTACAATATTTGTTGGCAGTTACAAATTTATTCCGTTCTGCCACCGATAATTGCTTGAATTTGACGCAATTCATCATCGAATGGTTGGAATTGCATAACTTGCAGGATACCTGTCTCGCTTGCTCGCTATGGTACGAGAGAGACTTGTTTCTAAAACTATTATTATGGGGTGTTGACTCTCGGTTGTTGAAGCTCGAGTTTGAGGTCCGAGGTTTGCTCGGTCTATAAGTACCGAGCCGTTCTACAACTTCATATCTGGCCGTGAGGAATTTGTCCATTTCCGACCATAAGGGTAATTCTTTCCTAGACTCAAGAGAGTGTTCCCATAGGGCTAGGGTTTCATCGGGAAGTTTAGACGAACATAAATATATCAGTATGGGGTCCCAGTTGCTTGTAGGTACACTGTTGGAGTTGAGGGTAGAAATACAGTTATTTATAGTGGTTTGAATTTCTTGAATTCTTTTAGTGTTTAGTGAATTTAGTGCTGCTAGGGACCGTTCCTCCGTGAGATTCAGGTGCGCTGCTTCATACGCCCGTTCTACAGATGCTATCTGCCTGTTGAGTTCTTCCATATAAGTGTGCAAACTGGGTTTTGTGTGATCTGTCTCACAGATGTTCCACCATTTTTCGCAAAACTTTTCGAGTTTTGCAAATTCGAATAATGATTTTTTTCATTATTATGGACAATTCTTCTTCTTCAACTTGAGATCTTGACCGCGTTCTTGGTCCTTGGGGAGCTGGGAGATTCAATGGCTTTTCTACCTTATCTCCAGCCATTTTTATTGGAGGGTTTTATTTAATTGTGTCTTTATAAGTACACGAGAGAAGTTTTTACTATAGTGTGTATCAGAAGTACACGAGAGTATAGAGTTATTTGTGTATTCGGAGAACTCGAAGAGGTATTTTATATACTGTGTATTAGGAGTACAGGAATTTGGCCCCTGCGGGTTGGGGCTTAGAATATGCCCGCGGTAGGCATACCGGTCGTAAGAGGCGACCAATATGCACAAAGGTAATGATGTGCAACTCGATGGTTGATCTACGGATATGATGCCTCCCACCTCTCATTTCCCATCTTCTCTTTCCTTTCGGAACGAGGGATGACATGACCTAGAAGGTTGCACTGGTCATACCAAATCGCTCCCACGACAGTCGGGCAGTACCGGAGCGTACCGGATTCATATCCGGCCAAAAACTGTTATTTCGACAACACTCCCCAAAACCTTCGGGGAGTGATTTTGTTGTTAAAACAACAAGAACAACAGGAGTACACGAGGGTTTATTTAAGAAATTGTGTATTAGAAGTACACCAGAAAATTTTATTTTTAATAACCTGGGTATTAAGAGGTACACCAGAATATATTTGAGATTTTTTGTAATAGGGGTACAGGAGGAGGTTTAAATATTTAGTATATTTAATACTTTTGGGTTGTACTAATTTAATAGAATTTATTTTAATTTTTTATAAAAATATTGGGTAGGTTTTTTTTTTTTTTCGTGGTTTTATCGGATGTGACCCACTGTATTGTGCTAGTTCGCTGCACTTGTTGGAAGGTGTATATATATATATGAACTTGCAGTGCTCTTTTCCAGCTATTGCTTATATACTTGTCTCAGCGCTTCTGAGTACAAATATGTGTTCGTTGGAAGGAGTTTACTTTTTTGGAGGTTTTTTGTGAGGGTGGAAATGCTGCACTTGTCTCAGCGCTTCTGAATCCAAGTGTATTTTTATGTGTGAGGGTCCAAGTGTATTTTTATGTGTGAGGGTCCAACTTTGAATTTATGCTGGCGGCGTATAGAGGGGTTATAGCTAAGTGGTATAAGGGGAATATATGTATGTTTAACCTAGGTAAGAGGTATATGGGTAGGGTGAGAATAAATAATTTATGTATATATATATACGTGTGCGTTATTAAGTTTGTGTGGCTTATATATCTTAGCGGATTAGGGAAACTGTATAATTTAAAATTTCTGAAGATGAGAACGTAACTGGTTTCTCATTTATGTATATTTTTTTTCGAGATCCGCTAAGTTATGTAAATCGGGTATATGGGGTAAAAAAAGTTTTTAATGGTACTTACTTGGAGCTGGTGACTACCTTTTTTTTATATATTTAGCCTTTTTATTTGTTCTCTTTTTAGACTTATTCACTTCTCTTATAAGTTTTTTTTTCCAGAATTTTGAAAATAATTTTTATAAACTTTCTTTTTTTTCCTTAGGATTTTTTTTTGGATTTTTTTTCTTTTTGAAGGCTTTGAAAAAATATTTTTGTACACTTTTTATTATTTTTGTATTTTATTTCACCAGCTTTTAACAATTTTTCTTTTCTTTTTCGGGATATTTTTCAGTTTTCCTGTTTTTTTTTTTTATTTATAATTTTTTTTAATATTCGTTTTAGCTGGCTCGAGGTCTATGTTTTTCTCGAAAAACTAATAAAAACACAAGTTTTTAGTTTTGTCAATATATTTCAATTGCCGTCGGCAATCGTCTTCAGGACAATCTAACGTAAAATAAATAATTACAATAACAATAATCACAAACAAATTTTTTCATACATACATTTATTAACACGTTCGTACTGTTTAACGTGGAGTATCATACTGTCTATTATTCGTTAACAAGTGTCAGTACGACTGCGCTACGTTCTCTACGTCCGATCTATAATTTTTACGTTAGATTGTCCTGAAGACGATTGCGTTTTTTAATAATTTTTCACTGCTTATTTTCTTCTCACTTTGTATACAAATTTTTTTTTCTTTTAACTCTTTTTCCCTTTTCAGGTTTTTTGATAGTTTTTCACTTTTTATTTGCAGAATTTTTTTTCTTTTTAGTAGCACCCTAATGCCTTTTTTCGCGCTATATCACTTTTGCTATTTTTGGTAAGTTTCAAATTTATACTTTTTATTTTTTTCATAAAATTTTTTCCTCGTCTCGTATGGCGAAGAGAGGACCATGAATAAAGGTTCACTTTGCACTGTTCGTACAGATGCACTATCGATAAATGGTTGAGGGGCTACTTACGCGGTTTTGCACGGTAGCACCCTTGTTCGAAATAAACTATAACACCGGCACTTTAGTTCTAATTGTAACTTAACGTAAGTATTTATTTATTGTTTAATAATTCACTGTAAAATTATGTATATATAATATAGTAACTTTTATCAATTTTAACAGCCGATTTTTAACTTAGTTTGTAAGTTTCAATCTCAATTTTATTAATTATAATTATAGGATTTTAACAGTTGCGATGTAAGGGTTTTAACTTGTAATAACAAAAATAGCCGGTGCAATGCTCGCGCGCTCAATATAGACTGGTTCTAGCGGCCGCTGATGACCGCCCGCTAAGCTATGCAGTGAATATGCACATATATACATAAAGGTAAGTACCTAAAGAAGCGGTAGTTTTCCAATGAGTTATTTTAAGTAAGTATAGATATATGTATATATAAAAAGTAAGTAAAATTCACATTCAAGAGTACAATTATGCAGCAAGTATTTATTTTAGCAGGTAAGCATGTCTCAATCGAATTCTCTGAGGTTATTTTATGAAGTCGTTCTTAGTTTTCCAAAAAGGAGTTCATGGATTTCAAGAAGGCATATTTATGTTCTAAGTAATATTCTGAAATTTTTATGAAAACGGTTTTTGGGGAGGTTTTTATGAAACATTTCTTAAAGCGCATATACTTTTTTGGTTCAGTGTATATTCGCAAATTCTGATATAATCTGAATAAATATTTCTGACCAAAAGTCTATGAGCATGTATATTATTAGCTAGGGAAATTGATGCAGCATTTGAAACTTTTATGTAGAATAGGGGCCCCACCCTTTTTACCCTGGGCCCGTATTTCCTCTCGGCGGCCCTGCCAAGATGGCAATATATATATATCTAAAAATGCTATATGAAGTTAGGTTTCGAAAGTTACTATGGAGAGACTGTTAGCCTATTAATATATAGATATTTTTCTTAAAAAAAATAAAAAGAAAAATATTGATAAATTGGAATAATTTTTTAGTTTTTTTTTAAATTTGATTTTTTAACTCCAAGATAGAGGTCGTACACAGAAAAATATTGAAATATTGGGTTACAAATATAATAAATAAAAAACTTACGTGTGGAACTCGGGGACTGCCGCGGTAAAGCTATTGCATATTATCAACTTATGCCAGGCCCGTACGCAGAGGCGGAGGTTTTGAATTTCCAACTCCTCCCCTGCGAACATACATATTTTTATTATTTTATTTTACGCACAATTTGAGTTGACAATTGCAACAACAGAACTCAAAGGGATCAACTATGTACATAATTACTGTACTAATCTAAACAGCAACAAAGGCAATTATCTACAGCGTGTGTGTGTGTTGGTGTGCACCATCTAGCGTGCAGGTCATCTGGTGTTTCCAGTGCCATATACAGCGCAGTAGTGAAGATAAACAAAGACAACAACCAATATTCGCATAACGTCTTTTCGAGCCTTTTCGAACCTTTTATCCGTTCCGTTTTTTTGATTTATGTAGGCGCCAAACCCGCGATAAAATCGATGCAATAGCTGAAAAAAAATATATATTATGATAAAAGGTTTTCATATGTTATATGTTTCAAGGCAAAATTCAAGTTAGTAAAAAAAAAACAAGTAAGGAAGTCTAAGTTCGGGAGCATTAAATACCCAGCGTTAGTTTTCAGAAAAAGGGGCGTTGTTTTCATCCGATTTGGCCCATTTTAAAAACCAATCTATTCCAAGCCTAATGGTTCAGTTATGCTTGCATAGCAGGGCATAGCATAGCAATACACAGCACGTAAAAGAAAATGTTGATTATACTTCGCACAACCCCTCAAAATCAGATATTCGCGAAACATACAGAAATTCATGAGCTCGCACACATTCTTTCAGCTTTTCTTCTTCCATTACAACGCTTTTATTTGTTTTTTACTAAAATTTATAAGAAATAATAAGCAAAAGCTTTGACACTAGGTATGTTAAGTTACATAGAGATCAAAATTCAACAGACTTCTATGCCATGCTCTGGGTTGCCATGCGTTGTATAATCGAATACATGTAAAACCAATTCAACAGATATCCAAAATGACAGATCCCATGCAATGTATTGCTATGCTATGCAAGCATAATTGAACTATAATCAATATCGAATTTGCTTACATGAGCTAAAAGTACTGAATCGATCTTTTCAAGGGTTATACCATGTCCTATATATAACTTTGGAAAAGAAGGCGTGCCATGCCCATAACTTTTAACGTATTTTGTGAAATTTTTTAATATACGGAGATATGTGTCCACTAATCAATATTTACGTAATTTTAAAAAAGTGGGTGGTGGCACGCCCACGGATTTTATTATGTTGTTTCTCCCTATTTGAAG